>JAPKID020005059.1:0-11333 GCA_026931265.2 Tropidonophis doriae | reverse complement strand
ATAAATTTAATATGTATCTCTCTGGGTACATCATTTATCCTGGCATATGCTGAATTAATTCTATAAATCAGATCAATATCCCCCCAGATATGTTCTTTATTTTTTATTGTATAATCCGCTAACATTGTAGCCATTAAATCTTTTAAATTCTCTGTATCTGACTCTGGGACATTCTGACGCATCATGATTTTGAAGAGGTAAATTTTTTAAAAAAGTTTTTGCACTCTGCGGGCCTCCCAAACCCTCTGCACACCTTGGTTTAAAAAAAAAAAAAAAGGATGTGCGGAGCTTTGGGATGCTTGTAGAGTGCTCCTGGGGGCTGGAGGGGGGGAATGAGCAAAAAATGGTGATTTTTCTCAAAAACAGACCATTGTTTTGCAAAAGAAAAGGGCATGCAGAGGCTTTGGGAGGCTTGTAGAGTGCTCCTGGAGGCTAGGGGGGAGGAGGGGGAGGAGAAACTGTCCATTGTTTGCTTAATTTTGCCCTCACCAGCCCTCGGGAGCACTTTGCAAGCATCCCAAACCCTCTGCACGGCCATTTTTGCAAAGGGGGTGGGGTTTCGATAGGCCACAAATGCCGCATTCAGTGTATAAGATGCACCCAGATTTTCACCCTCTTTTTTGAGGGAAAAAGTGCATCTTATACTCTGAAAAATATGGTAGTTTGCTTTTAAAACAATTTAAAGCTCTATGACAGCAAATTCTATATGTTATCTAAAGAAACACAACCTTTTATTGGTGCTAACTCTCATTGCATTTAATTTTGGTGACTAAACCTAGATTCTAATGGTGGATGATGATGTATACTTCCATCTTCTCCACAGCTCTTGGGCTATTGGCTGGTGTCGGAGCATGATTGGGAGCGTGCTCGGGCTATGCAGCTTGGTGTCCATCTACTGAAAGCTCATTGCCAGAGGACTAAATCTTCTGTGAGTATGGCCCAGCATCTGCCAAGCGAAGCCTGGCCCAGCAAGCTATATACATACAAGGGGGTATGTATTCTTATATGTTGGAGGAAACATCTCCATGAAGATTGGTCCAGATTTTGCAAGAGCAGCTTTTGGGATTTGTTACTGCCAGCAAACTGGTTTATTCTGTAAGATTAACCATAGTTTAGCAGCCCTTTGCCTTTTTAAAAATAATCTTTCACAGATCTCTCAGAACCAGTTCAGCCAATTGGTGGCACTGTTGGGTCCTTTCACTTATGACACACTGGGCACCATTCGTCATAGTGCTGGTAATTGCATTCGACTCCTGCTAAACATCCAAGGTGAGTCCAACAATGGAGAAGAGATGCGCAGGTGTAAACTTACATAGGATTGTAGCCTCCATGAATGAACTATTCAGCCATCTCAAGCCACACTAGACTGTTGAATTCTCTGTAGGGCCCATGCTCAAAACATCCCATTTGTTCAGCAACCTTTCAGAGTTACAAAGTTGTTGAAAAATTGAACTTACGCCTGGTTTTCACACTTAACAACCATTGTGACACCTCCATGGTGACATGATGAATATTTGGCTGTTTGAGTGATCAGCTCACATTTGCTATAATCGCAGGTTCCGGTCCTTCATTTCCAATCCTTCAGCCAAAAGGATTTCTAAGCTCCTGTGAGGTGGTGGGATGGTGACAGGATAGAGTGGCCTTTTCATCTCTGCCCTGCTGCCCAAAAGAGCAGAGGTAGCAAGAGCACTTAGACCTCTATACCGTTTCATGGTGTTTTATAACCCTCTCTAAGAGAATTACAGAGTCAACATATTGCCCTCAATGATCTAGATCAGTGATGACGAACCTTTTTTGGCTCGTGTGCCAAAAGCGGAGGAAATGCAGCGAGGTCATGCATGGGCGTGCCACACCCATAATGCTTTGCGCACAACACCAGTGTGCATGCACGCATGACCAGCGCTCCCCCCTCCCATTTTTGGTGTGTTTTTTTCACCCTCCCCAGGCTCCAGAGGCTTTATAGGAGCCTGGGGAGGGCAAAAACAGCGTCCCTGCTTCCCTGCAGCCTCTGGAGTGCGAAAAACTGGCCCTACTGGTAAAAAAAAAAAAACTGGCCCTACTGGCAAACCAGAAATTCAGGAACAGACTTTCAGTTTGCTCATAGGGCCAGTTTTAGCCCTCTAGAGCCTTCAGGGGCCTTCAGGATGGCCTCAAAAGGTTGAAATCTGCTGGCCAGCGTGCGCATGCATGCTGGGCAGCTGACAGGGCAATGCCTCGTGTGCCCTGGCAAATGGCTATGCGTGCCATAGGTTCACCATCACAGATCTAGATCCTGATTTTACCAACCTCAAAAGGATGGAAGCCTGAGTCAACCTTGAGCCAGTGAGGATCGAACTCCTGGCAGTGGGAAGAGTTAGCTTGCAATGCTGCATTCTAACCACTGCACCACTATGGCTCTTGAAGATGGAGATGGACTAGGTAGATAGGCAAGAGGGGGAAATTGAAACAGAGGCAATTTGTGGAGGGCAGGAGAAGCATGAGGTCATTACCTAAGGACCACAGTTCAGACTCCTGGGGATGCCATCTCTAAGCAATGTGGTCATACGATGTTTTGCTTGACATCTGGTTGGCTTAGCGATGGAAATGCTGGTTCATTGTCCTTCGCCTGATTGCAGGGAGATACATTTTCAAATTTTGATACATCCTTGGTAGACTACTAAAACTTAGTGCGAAATCTTTTGGAGCTACAACGTGGAATAACAGAGCATAATATTCAGCCACCCCTTTCCTTATTCCTTTAGGAGCCACAAAGTTGCGTGAGCCCAAAGTGCGTGTCAACCAACAGCGACTGTATTGCATTCAAAGGGACCTTCAAAGTGAGAGTACTGAGACGATGCACGATGCCTCTCTTCAGTTGGCCAAAGTATTAAAAAATGGACAGCTTCTTATGTATGACTGCATATCTGTGTGCAGGAATATCTGCAGATGTTTGGACAACTGCACATTGCTGAGGATTCTGGGGACTGACTTTCACACACTGGGATATTATAGAGCAGGGGTTCCCAACCTTGGGGCTGCAGCCCATTACCAGGCCGTGGCCTGTGCAAAACTGGGCTACGGAGAAATAGACAAGTGTGTGCGCATGAAGCTCTGGCCGCATGAGTGGAGGTTGAGTGGGTTCCAGTGCAATAGCTCCACTTGTGCAAGCAGAGGGCACTTGCGCTTGTGTGCGAAGCTCCACTCATGTGAGTGGAGGGCACTCGCACGAATGTAGCTTTGCACACCATCACAGGCACCATCCAATCGTGCCCTCTGCTCTTGCACAGGTGAAGCTTCGTGCAAAAGGGCGAGCACCCTCCACCTGTGTGTGAAGCTCCATTTGAGTGAGTGAGAGGGGGAATGTGCATGCACACCATTCACACAAATGGAGCTATGTGGGCGCATGCCTACCACTCACGCACACACACAGACACATGTGCCAGGCCAGGCCACAAAACTGGAAAGGTTGGGGGCTGCTGTTGTAGATGACAATTTGTGGCATCTTTCTCTGACTGTTAAAGGGAGTTGTCAGTTTATAGTAAGGGACCTGATATAGCATAGAGCATGTGTTGCTGCCGATAGAATTTGTATAGATTAAGAAGCTGAAGCTACGAGCTTTTCATCTCATTTCTTAGGTAGTCTTCTCCAATTGGCTATTCTCCAAGGCAGCTGAGGATAGGACAAGAAGCAATGGGTGGAAACTAATCAAGGAGAGAAGCAACTTAGAACTGAGGAGAAATTTCCTGACAGTTAGAACAATTAATCAATGGAACAACTTGCCTCCAGAAGTTGCGAATGTTCCAACACTGGATGTTTTTAAGATGTCTGAAGTGGTGTAGGGTTTCCTGCCTAAGCAGGAGATTGGACTAGAAGACCTTCAAGGTCCCTTCCAACTCTATTATTTCTATATTCTCTAACTTCAGCTTTCAGCAATTTCAGCCAACATGCTATAGGATGAAAAAATGCTGAGAAGTGTAGTAAGCTGTGTAGATAAGCAAAGCTTTGTTTCTCTGAAGCAGAAATGACTCCAGAATATTAAAATGCAAGTAGAACAGTACGACCAAAGCGGTAGGAAAGAGAAAAGTTGGAGCAAAGAAACAGGACTCCCTTCCACATCTAGTGTCATTCACATAGGCTGGACTACAATGTCCATCACCTACCATGCAATTGTTTGAGCCTTGCTAGTTGGGCATGGAAGCTGTCACTGAACTCATCTGAGAGTTGCCATGTTAGGAAATCTAAATTAAAATTAGGACATCTAAATTAATCATTGGAGAACATGCAGTATGGGGAAGGACATGTAATTACCTTGGAAACTATAGTTTTAGGCAGCATTTCCAGGAATTATTTATGTTCAAAGGAAAGGCTGATATGTATCTCGCACAGCTGTTTCTCTTTAAGTCTCTTCTCTCCTCATACACATCTCTAGAGGTCTAGCTTTCTGTATAATGCAGGATTTCAGATAGCATCGCTCCCGCAGCTCATGTTTCAGAGGCATTCCTTTTCTTTAAATCAGAACTCTGCAAAAACATCTTTTAAAAGGTGTAAAGAATGAAGTCCAGGGTGCTATTATTCAGTAAAGATTTGTACTTTTAATGCAAGCTACACATTAATGCAGGGGCTGAAATTGTAGCTCTTTCTGCAGTTAAACATTTGTTAATAGAAGCACAAACAAAATAAAAATCAACTTACCTAACCAAATAGAATTGTGAAGAACTCCATCCTTGAATCCCCAGCTAAAACCTCTATCCCATAACAAGGCAAAAAGAAAAGTTAAGGCAATCATCTTTTCGGTTAACTATTCTGTACCTTCTGTTCAAGCAGCCTGGAAAACCACTGCTCGCAGCTGCTTAGTTGCTAGTGGAACATCTGGTTGGCAGAACTTAAATAGTGTTTTCATCTGTGAGGTCAGAATTCCTTCTCCAATTAAAGTGGTCATAGGATTGCTCACAATTAAAACTGATCCCTGGGATTTTTTTGTGTGGGTGACTCATTTTCTGCTTTCCTTAAAGGAAAGTCCAAAGTCTGTGGTTGTAAATGTGCAATTTCCAATTGCAAAGCAAATGTCTAATTTTTGACTTGCTTGTAAATATTCAGATATCTTTTAACACTTTTGTATGTGGCAAGCTGCCCCATACAATTTTGCTTTTAGACAGGTGAATTGATTGCAAGAGAATTTATTTGGGGTTTCTCTAGCTATTACAGCTCAGTAGTTATTAGTGAGAAATGTTTGGGAAAACTAAGATTCAGAAAACTCTAATTGCAAATGAAATGAGCAGCGGTATGCCCTGGAAAAAACCACATTCATAAACTTCTATACCACTTTTTGCTTAAACGAGGGCATGTAATGTAGAAGTCATGCAAATAGAATGAAACAATCATTTTGACATGGGTAGAGCTTATAAATGTTTTAAAATGGTTATATTGCACTAATTAATATAAGTTAAAGCTAAAAGTATTAAAAAATATGTTACCTCAAAATGAATAAGCCTAATAAAAAAGTAAAAGGGAAAATAGACATAGGAAAGTCCTTAAAAGGGCCCCTCTTGTTCAAGACTTCTTCCTTGCCCTTTTGTATAAAAAAACCCTACTTTAAATCTTGACACACTCCACATAAAAGTATATTGATGCACATCAGTCAGGCATGCAGTCTGAACTTAAAGCTTGCCTTTTTTCTCCAGGAAATATTTTTGAGACCAAATTTGATTTTGTTAAAAGAATATATTAATAATTGGTCCAGCTGTTAATGCACCATATATTGACACTCAATTTGGCAGTAATAATTGAGTATAATTAGGAACTGGATATAGTTCAATGCACTGTAGATTGGAGATTCTGGGACTTCAGAGTTCCAGCACACTTCTTGGGAGCCAATTTAGTTCATTAAGAATGAACTGCAGATATTTTCATACTTGTTTAATGTACCTTCCATTTCTAACTTTAATTTTGTATAATGGTTGCACCTAATATTGCCTCATATACATTTCCTTGCTGGGAAAAACAATAGAAATGTGACTTTCAGGTGGATAAGAAGTTGTCCACCTCAATTCCTCATGATGTTGGGTGTACAACGGTGTGCTGAGTCTACAAAGAATTAGGTTAAGTTCCATTCCTTTGGTAATGATCATGCTGTTCTTCCAGCATCCATGTATATATAGCTTAGTATTCCCTACAGGGAATTATTTAAATACAAAGGGTTTGAAAAATAGCATTATCTTTGAGACACAGGGGTAAATTTCATTTCCTTGCTCCCAGCTCATGTCTGATTCATAATATGACAGCTGTCTGGCTGTGTCCTCCCTTGTGGCTTCAGCAGCTGTTTTGTGGTAGGTGGAACTGAGGACGAACACTTTGGAATGGAAAAATATCTCAGAACTTTTCAATGGTCTCAAGGAGGAGTCAAGTTCTTGTTTTATTGCCCAAGGGACTTTAAAAGATCATTTTCAAATACCTCAAGAAGAGGGTGTCAAGTCAGTTCAGCCTTGAACTTTATTTAATAACAACAAAACAAGCAGGAAGTTAAATTAAAGGAAATAAGGTCCTGCCTCTCTCCTGCTTGTTTGTTGTGTAGGAAGCTAGGAAATGGTTAATAGAAACAAATGGTCTTATTGTTCTTACAGGGATGGATGTGTTAACCTTTTGCAGAAAAATAAGAAAAGTCTCATGGCACAATAGAAATACTATCATATAAAATAGAGTGGACAATTTTAATAAAAATTAAAAGAAACCTTACTTTCCCAAGTCCCAAGGTTTTTAAAGGAGCCTATGCATATTCTATGCAGGCTCAGATTATCCTACTTTGGGCATGTTATGCAAAGAGCTAGCTCTCTTGGAAAGATGGAATGAAAGAGAAAGTGACCAACTGAACAGCATTTCAGTTACAGTGGCAATGACTGCACTGTTAGAAGATTGAAAGACCAGGTTAGGAACAGATCATCAGAGAGAAAATCTACTTATATAGATTTTGGCCTAACTTCCGAGACTTCGACTGGTTGTAAATTAAACAAAGTTTTAATAAGGGGTTTTAAATTGATTTTAGCACAGGCATCTCTAATTTAATAGGTTTGAAGTCTTTTAGGATGTATTTTTTTTTGTATCGTTTTATTGTGTTTTAATTTCCTGTGCACCATCCCGATTCCCTTTTTGGGAGAGTGGCACGGTATATAAATCCAATAAAAAAATAAAAATAAAAAAAAAATAGTTGGTGGAGTCAAAAATTACTTGATGGTGCATAATCAATCTGTCAACTAGCAAAGAATCCCTGGCCTGCTCTCAAGTTACCGTAGGAAAGTGGGAATGGGACACCGATGAAACAGCATGGCAGCAATAGACAGATGCACATTCCAGAGTTACTTACAGTGGCCAGAGGGGAGTGGTCTCTACAACCTCGAAATTACCCTGTTGGCAAATGTGATTAAAGACACACCCTGGGAGAGAGAGGGGAAATAGGGTCGTAAGTGGGGCTGTAAATTGCATGGGGACAGAGCTGGCTTTACTTGGGTATGTGTCGACATGAAACTCCTAATAAATGACTGGATTTCATTTGAAGCTTGGCTCAAGGCTTGTGATTTAATTAGGGCATCTGTCAGAACCCTGACACAATCAAGTAAACTTCCTTTCCTCCCTGACAGTTTTTTTTACTTTAAAAAAAAATAAACAGAATTTGTATTTTCTGTATCCTACCATATCGATTCAGGCAAACTCTTAGAAGATAAAATGGTGGGCAGCAGCAGCCCCTTGCTTGGACGGAAGAATGCCCTCCTGACCAGGTGGTGGTGGGACAAAAAACAATCCAAAATGATAAGAAAAAAACCAACCACATTGAGAAGTAGAAGGAGAGGTAACAGGGTCACCACTATGATCATCTTGTGATCAACTACCCAGGTACCCATTGTATGATAGCTTCAGATGGCAAAATGCAATTCAAGATGCAATAGCTGAAGACTGCAGGCTTATGCAAAATTTATTCATTTATTTAAAATATTTGCATGGCCACCTCTCTTAAAACACAACTGTGGTGTCTCCCAACAATAATCAAACTCCTGAACTATAAAAGCCCTAAAACCATAACACTGTAAGAACTTTGATGGCTGTCCACAACAATTAAAAAAACCCGAACTTCAAGCAATAATCCGTACAATTGTAAAACACATCCGCGGCTCTTTACTCATTCCTTTGAGATGCTCCAACAGACAACCTCAAGAAACCCCTCATTTTGCCCAACTATCAGAGAGAAAAGCCAAGTCTTAATTGCCTACTGGAAAATGAATAAGTTGGGGGCTTGCTGGATTGATGGAGGTTGGGTGTTTCATAAGGTGGGGGCTGCCATGAAAAGCACCCTTCCGATGTTCCATTAGAGGTCAACATTTCAGGAAAGGGATCTGGAGCTGGGAATGGGACAACTTGCTACAGCCAACTTGGTGCAGCCAATTCACCACGGCTAAGTCGCCGCTGGATAAGTTGCCATAGCCAACTCGCCACGGGACAATTTAACAAGTCAATTTAATTATTTAAAATAAATAAACATTATTTTAATTTTTGCCATTCACATTTCATTCTGTCCCTCCTTTTGCATCCTTCCTTTAATGATTCTATTCCACCATTACTTTGATATTAGTGTAACTCTTGTCCCACAACAAGCTGTCCTGTGGTGAGATGGCAGTGGTGACTTGTCCTGCAGCAAGCTGGCCATGGCAAATTGTCATTGACCCTGTGGAGCTTGCCTATCCTATCTGATCTAGTAGATGGGCAGGGATGAGAGATGATCTTTCCCTATTTTTGCCTCCTGACAGGGCAGAGAGATTGCTTAAAGAAGTTAAGTGCTCTCTTCTAAGCTACTTTTCTCCCCAGTGCAGTGCGTTCCTAAAAAGTGCTAACAGCAAGTTCACAAGTTGAGCTCTGTGACTTTAATTACTCAATTAAATGACTCCCACTGACTTGGGATACTGCCGGAGACTGATCAGACCTTAATGAGTCTCTTACTGAAGACTTTTGTTATCACTCCATAAAAGGTTATCATAAATCCTGTGAATTGGTCAGAAAATGAATTTGTAAAATGGTTGCTAAATGAGGTAGTCGCTAACCGAGGAATATTTGTACTTAACTACATGGTCAAAATGTAAATAACCCACAGTAAAGGGACACAGGCACGTGAATTGTTCCAGTATTAATCTGATCAAAATATTTTCATTGTACTTGTTTGGAACGGAAGATAATTGTGATTAATGATAGTGACCAGTAGTGATAGTGATCTGGACCAGTCATAGTGGTAATCATATGACGGTTTCTCTTTCTGTTATGCAGCTTATTTACAAACCATAATTTAATCCCATAATACAGGTCAAAATCAATGATGAGAAATGTATGGTGATCTAGATCTTAGATGACTGTTCCATAACCTATGACCAATTTTATATAGTCTGATATAAAATTGATAATAGTCAAAGTCCAGCAGTGCCTGGAGGCTCATGATTCACCCAATAGTATTTTCTTTGCAGAATCCAGAATTCTTTGTGGAATCTTTGTATGTGAACTTAATGGAACCGCAACTCTGCTGACATAAGCTTCTCTATATATATATGTTGGGTGAACCAAAGTGTTCTGTCTGTCTCACAATTATTTATAACCAACTTCTGTTCTAATGTTGCCCCTTATTTTCTTGGAAGACCTAACAGGGTAAACCAGCATCTATTTCTCCATGGACCCATACATGTCAGGACATAGAAACCGTAGTTGTGGTTTTTCTTAGAAAAATACAAGAAAGGGTAATCTGCATTCATATAACTCTGAGATAGTGGATGCCCACAGAATAATTGGGAAATAGGCCGAAGATATTTCTCCTTCTCCTCAACACTAAAATAGTATAACGAGAATAGCTTTGGGCTTTGAAGCAAATGGGGTTCAAATGAATATCTGCATCATGAGCCAGATATAAAAGGCACTATACTTTCCAGATCACAGTCTATAATTTTTCATTCCTATAATGCTGAAATGGCATTTTCTTCATTCTTGAAATCCATTCTGTGTTCCAGCCAACACTAGGACCAAATTCATTTTACTAGTCAATTATGACAGGCTCTACTGCAGGGGTAGTCAACTTTTTTATACTTACTGCCCACTTTTGTATCTCTGCTAGTAGTAAAATTTTCTAACCATCCACCAGTTCCACAATAATGGTGATTTCTAAAGTAGGGAAGTCAATTAAATTAAAGAAAGGAAAGTGCTTCAGTATTGGACAAAACCCTTATTGCTCACCATGAAAGCTGGAACGCCCACTAGTGGGCGGCAGGGCCCAGGTTGATTACCACTGCTCTACTGTATTACAAAACACAGAAACACAACTAATCTCTTTCCCCCCCTTTGATATGAACCTGAAAGTCAGCATAGTAAGAGTGATACAGTTTTGGGCTAGGAGAAGAGAGAACTAGGTTTCAGACGATTCTTAGTTGTGGAAGGTCACTAAATGAACTGGGTTCTCTTTCAGTTATTCAAGGTGGCTGCTGCAGAGGAAAATGGAAAAAAGTGCTGTATATCCACTTTAAATTTCAGGAGGAAAGATGTGGTTTGTCAACTAACAAAGTCAGACATAGTCAGATAGTCAATGGTGGGTTACTGCAAATTGAGAGAAGGCCATTTGGAAAAGGATTGGGGGTTGCAAAAATTAAATAAAAAATTGAGCAAATTCTCCCCCAAATAAGCTACCCGGGGGGGGGGGCACATGCAGTTCCCATTCTACCAAGACTCCCAACCACCCCAATGACATTGGACAGCAGATTGGATGGATATCCAGATTGGATGGATATCCTGTACTCTAGGTGCGACCTCCTGTGCCTGCGAGAGTCTCACCTCTCGCAAGTTTGGCCCCCTGATCTATCTAGGGCCCATCTTGATGACGGACTAATAGATCCTGAGAGATGGGCGAAACGCAGATTAAGGGGGTTTTTAGGTAGGCTTTTAGATAAGGTTTTAAGGGGGTCGAGGGAGAGGGGGGGGTTAGGGGAGGGGAACCCAGTTTCAGTCCAGGTGCCAGGGTTGATCGGCGGGAGTAATTATGCGGGGGAGGGGGGGGGTCTGGTAGAGGGCGGTCCAATTTCCACTGTTCTGAGAGTGCGCAGGTCCGGTCGGGGGCAGGCTAACTTTCATGGGTCGGGGCGCCGAGGTCGCCACCTACGGGCGATCCCTTGCTCCGGCCCCCTGCCCCCCTTTCGAGAGCTAGGTGGTAGTGGTTCGCCGTGCCGGGGTCCTGGGCTGATGTTTTGTAACGCCAGGTCCGTAGTCAACAAGGCCCCCCTCATTAACGACCTGGTGTCGGAGGGGGACCCGGACCTGGTGGGAATCACGGAGACCTGGCTGGG
>JAPKID020005058.1:0-11334 GCA_026931265.2 Tropidonophis doriae | reverse complement strand
AAAAAATTTAACTAAAAACCCCGAGACCGCGTTTCGCCCACCTCTCTGGATTAACAAATCCCTCATTAAGGTGGGCCCTCATTATAGTGGAGGGCCAGACCTGCGAGAGGGGGGACTCTAGCAGTAGTAAAAGGTCTACCCTTGAGTACATACTAATATATAAATAGGATCGATTTAAATATTTAGATTTTAAATATAAAAAAGGTCATGTAATTAATTCTGGACAACATCGTTGGCTGACATGTAAAATAGTATATAAATATATAAATAGATGTTAAACATTTATATAAATTGATGTTAAAAATATTAAATTAATATTTAAGAGTAAAGGTCCAATTTAAAAATATTATATACACCAGTGAGTTCGAGTCAGGCTGATTGTAGTTACATAATAATTTAAAATATCAAAGGGGGAGTATGATAGTCTGTTAGAATAAAGTGTACTGAGGGAGTAAACTGGAGGCCTCATGTTCTCACAAAAGGCCCAAAAAGGCCTGGGCTGGCCACTCTTCCTCTGCCTGGTCCGGCCCGAACTGGACGAAGAAGGCAACGGTGGCCAGGTGACGACTCTGACCCCCTCAGGTCTCTCAGGCCTGCCAGGAATCCGACTGGCCCAGGGGGCGGCCGTACCTTCTCCCAGTCCAGCCCAACCTGGCCCCGACGGCGACAAACTCCTCACCAACCACGACCCCGTTCTTGTCGGGCTGCTCCAGCCGCCCGGTCCCGTCGCCATCTTCGCCACAATCTCGGGCCGGCCGCTTTTACGCCACCGGCCTGGCAGCCTCTCCTCACTCACCACGCCTGTCCCTCACGCCAAAGACTCCGCCACTCACTCCTCGCATCCGGGGCTCGGCTAGATGATCCTACCACCTCTCCACCGACAGCCCCTCGCCGTTCAGGCCCAGACCGTCCTCCTGGTCTCCAAAAGGGTGACAGCGTTGGGTCCTTTGGTGTCGGCGTCAGCCGCACTCCGCGTCCTTTCCGGCCAGCTCCACGGCTCCGTGACCTCCAGGCTGACATCCCTCAGCAACCCCCACCGTCTCTCCAGCCTGTCTCTGCTGCAACCTCACCCTGGAAGGTCGTTCAGGTCTTAAAATACTGCCAGGGTGGACGACTCACTGGCCCGACCCTCAAAAAAGAAGCAACGGGCCGGGCAGCATGGTATTACAGCCAAACGAGCTCCATGACCCACTCGGAGCTCAAGGGAGAACCGCCATATTGCGCATGCACAGTCTAATCAAATCTGATACTGCTTAGCTTTTTGGTATAAGCCAACTAGGCGCAGGGATTCCCAAATTTGGCAATTTTAAGACTTCTTCAACTCACAGAATTCTCCAGCCATCTATGCTATGCTATGCTATGCTGGCTGGAGAATTCTGGGAGTTGAAGTCCACAAGTCTTAAAGTTGCCAAGTTTGGGAACCCCTGATGTAAATGTTGTAGCAGTCCTTTCTTAAACACCAGTCAGCCTGAGATAACCTCTGCAAGGCTTTTTTTCTTGTTGCAGCAAGGAGCATCAGGTTATCTATTACAATAAAACTAAAGTAATCATCTTTTCTAAAGGGATTTCCCTCATTCTAGGAAAACTTTAGCATTAATCAAAATAAAGTCTTTAAGTATTTGGTTATATCTTTCCAAGCCTTGGTGACTTGAAAAATCAGCAATAGTAGGTCACCCCTAGAGCCCATAAACTTTAAAACACAATTTTGCACTTTGCTAATTGCAGTGGCAATAACTATATCCCAGCTGCCATACCTTTAAAAAAAAGCCTTTTATTAGCTATTATTATACGATGTGCAGGCTTGTTCTTTAAGCTGTACATGACTAGCTTACTCTAATTTTTAGAACTTTATTCTAAGTGCTTCCTGCATATTAAATTCCTTACTGACCTAATTCCTGGGGTGACCTATATGCTTTGTTGGTTAAAATATTGGTTTAAATGACTTTAAATGGATATTAGGCCTCCCTGAGCTTGCAGTTAACTGTATATCTCCATGGAAATCAGGCTTTCTCTTGTCTTTAAAATATTACTAGTTATCAGCCTAGTATTTGACTTTATTTGGTTCTGAGAAAATCTAGTCTGCTCCGCAACAAAGAGCCCTCAGAACAATATTCCGTGAACTTTGTAAATGTGAATATGTACCTGAGTCAATCTTGACTCTAATGACTACACAGAAAAGTTCATGGAGTTTTCTTGGCAGCATTTTCAGAAATGTCTTGCCAGTGACTTCTTCCTAAGCTGATAAAAGACTCAAAGCCACTCTATTGTCTTCATTCTCCTAATACAGGAGTGGAACTCAGAGTTCAGTTTCCCCTTCAATGCCTTTTGGCTTAGCCCAAAATCCTGCTCTCACTTCTTCAGGAGGCTGTTCTCTTATATTAAATACTTAATAAAAATTCCTGGCCAGTCCCACAGGATGGCTTTCATTTTAGCCCAGCATTTCACACTCACAGACAGATTAAAATTTGTGGCTTTATTGTGTCCTTTTTAATTGAAAGTTTTACTAAGAAAATAAAAACTAAGACAACACCATAAAGAGTAAAAGCATCAAAGGAAGTAAGGAGAAAAAAAGTGAAAGTACAGAAAAAAAGAATAACGAAACAGAATTTTCAAAAAGAATTGCAGTAAATATAAATACAATTACAAGATAATGTCTTTATGGTTACAAAAGAAAGATCACTTTTTTTAAATCCAATTTTTGGTGATGATTGCGAGGAGGAGGGAGTGAAAAACCTTTTCCTAGCCTCATTAGCCAATTTATATTAGGCATATACTTTTCTCCTGTTAAACTAATTGGTTATTGCATATCTCTACAACATTTATTTATTGCAATTGCTATTTCTATCAAACATTTCTTCAGAAATTTGAATAGTTTAAATACCTTTTTATGTCAGGATTTGTTTATAATTTTCAGTTACCGATAACGTCCTTTACTGTTTTCTACTGTGCTTCTTTATTTATTTATTTAATTTGCCTTTTTTGAGTGACATGTCTGCACAACAAGCAGAAATGCAATCAATATTTTCAGCATAGAAAAGAAGTATTGAGCACCTGTTTCTTTTACATTTTTCTTTGCCATAGCAGCTGTCAATTCTGTCTTCAAGAAGGAAGGACATTTATGGGCATTTTCTCTTAAATCCTCACTGCTGTTAAGTATCTACAGTAAATTGAAGTGTCTATTGTTTACCTAAAATATTTTGTAGGGATTGTTTTAACACAGAAACTAATCAGGTTTTGAGAAGTTAGTTCACATGAGAGCTCCCAGCAGGATCTCTAGCTAGCTGCTCTGGCAATTAATTTTAGACAAGTCAGCTGCAGAATCTTCAGCTGCAACTGAAACCAGAAATCCATATTTTTCTTTCACTCACAGATCACATATAAACACAGCTGCTTGAGCAGTCTCACTTTCAAAGCACAGTGTTTTTTGAAAATCATCTTTCTTCCCTCTCTTGCAAAGTGGGACATCTAGCATTTTTCATTGTTGTCTATCTGTTCGATTCTTCATTTGGAGTGGACTTGCCTCCTTCCTATCCCATACAATGTAGTTTGCAAGAGCGTCCTACAATGGAGGACCACATGGATAATCTCTCCTTCACAACTATCATTCACTTGAACTCCTCAATGAGAAGTGCAATCACAGCAAATCAGTGCTTCCAACCTCTAACCTCTATGAATGGTTCAGAAGGAAACCATGGTTGATGGTTTCAACAACTACTGGAAGTTCTAGTAAGACCATGAAAGGTACCATTCCCCATGGATGACAGTGATCATTCATCAGAGTAGCTAATTCTGGTTTAGTTTCAAGCAAAGGTCTTGATTAAAAAAAACATTGCTAACCTGCTTCCCCTAGGGTGCTCTATTGCTGAAGCCCCAACCACAGTCTCAGTAGCTTTCCCAAAAGAGAAAGATTGGCATAAGATTCCAGATAGGGAGGTGCAGTCCTTTCTTAGAGTGGGGTGAATCATAGTTTCTTGCAAGGCAGCTGACATCCCTTCCCCAGAACAGCACTGACCACCTTCCCAATCCAACTTGTAATCATTGCTCCAGTCCTCCCACAAGGCACAGAATAAAGCCCAAAATAGTCAGATATAATCAAAAGTGTTTTTAATCAGAGTTCATAGCCTACAAATTATCCAAGATAAATTGATAGACATCACTCTAGTCACCACAATGAACTCTGCTCATAAAGTCTCAGGAAGATTTTTGCCAAAGTGAACAACTTCAATTGCAAAATGCCGGGGTAACTAATCATAGTAACTGGGTGCACTAAAAGAGAATTGACCCACCCTAAATAAGGATTCTAGATGTCCCCTAAAGCAATAAGAATGGATAAGTAATTATATTTCACTTCCTTTATCATTAAGGTTGAGTAAGTACTCATGCTGAGTCAGATTCCCTTCCCTTTCCCCCACTAGTGCTCTTTGTGACTTTTCGGCCATTTGAGTTTTGGAGATCAGTAGGGAGGTCTCACTCAGTAAGTAAACCAAGGAGCTGTCCAGAATTGGCCAACAGAGAAGAGCACCTAGGACAATTAGGGTATATGTCCAGGTTGCTGCTTCTTGCCAATGACTAACCAGGCACTCAATAAAATTGCTGGGAAAACACACTCAAGTATCTGTTGAAAAAGTTCAGACCAGTGTGGGATCTGAGATGAACCATTTTAATTGATAATTACTCTCTTGGGCTTTCTTCTGTATACACTGAGAAAAAAAATATTCATTTTCTTTATCTTCTTTTTCTTACTATTTTTTTCACCAAGAAAAGAAAAGGGTGGCTATCATTAAAAAGAATGACAGACTTCCATGTTTATCAATTGCTGCTTTTTTTGCCAATATCCATATCCCTGTAGGAAAACAAAATAACAATGATTAAGAGAAATAACATCAAGTTGAACTCCTCTGCAATTATATAAAGAAAGGTCTATTTAAATAGATCTATCCTAGACTCCCTTATTTATTTATGTATCAGCTCAAAAACCTAACACACATGTAAAAAAAAAAAGACACAATGAAACAAATAGCTTTCTGTCTAGATGGTCTCTGGTGGTGAGCCGAAAGGCAGAAAAGGAGAGTAGTATGCTTCCTCCCTTAATTGGGGCTTACCAGGGTGTTGTTACACAAGCATATAGTTATTTCCCCTGTCTCAACTGATCAGGAGGAGAACCTGGTGGCTTAGTGGCTAAAACATCTGCCTAACATGTAATACAGCCCGGGTTCAAATCCCAGAAAGGGTATGGCTAGCTGATGAAAACTAAATACCTTGAAATAGATCTATCCTAGTCTCCCTTTTTTATTTATTTATTTATTTATTTATTTATTTATTTATTTATTTATTTATTTATCAGCTCAAAACCTAACACATATATATGTGTGTGTGTGTGCTCGCGTGTGTGTTCACTGAAAAAAGTGACAGTAAAAGTTATCTTATCCTATGATACATAATAAGAAAGCCAGTTGGGATAATGGTTAAGGTACAGGCCTAGACTGTGAGCTCTAGATATGAAAGCTATCTACGGTGATTTTGAGCCAGTCACTTTTAACTTAACCTAGCTCACTGAAGATATTTTTTGCGCATGTGAGGAAAAGAGGAGGCAGGAATTTTAGGTATATTTCAATAATAATTATCATTGTGAATTGATTCCCCTGAAGTCATATTTTATATTTGATTAAACCTACTAATAAAATAAAATAAACATTATATACTTTAATAATAAAAATTAAGTATATCATGAGAAGCAGAAATTATTTTAAAATGCTATTGTAATTTTTAGATAATTTGTGGGACTGTATACATTCTGTAAAGTATCTATGTAGGAGACTAGCTTGTTCATTGTCTTTTACCTAGTAAAATTCTTTGTACTCTTCCAAAAGATCACTTGCACAAACTTAGGGATGAAGTAATTTATATAACATAAAGGATAAAGTAGGACACCTGGGACACGTATTAGATCATTAAAATAAAGACACTATTAAGATTAGAAAATCAATTCCTTTAAAATAAATGCTCTTGTTACACACACATACGCACTTTGTTTTTGCTGGTATACACATAATCATCCAGAAAGAGCATAATTAACATTTGAATTATACATCAAATGTAAAAGAATAATCTATAGAGAAGAAACAGATCAAAATATCAGGATGCTTAATGTGAATATGTTAATTGTTTTAATAATTTTGATACCACACATTGCTTAATTAGCCAAGTAAATTTTAAATGTTAAACAAGAGGGAAGAAAGTACCAAACCTTGTGGCATCTCACAAAAAAAAACCTTTTGTTGTGTTTCTCACCCTAACAACTAAAGGAAGGAAGAGAACCAGAAGAAATAGTGTCACTCATCTCATTCCTGAACTTGATTCAGATAGATGCTGTGGTCATTGATATTGAAGAATGTTGAGAGTTCAAAAAGAACCAGAATGAATGCATTAACCTTATTCCACTCCTGGCAGATATTATTCAATAGTGTAAACAATCTGTCATGGATCCCATACTCAGGCCTGAACTCTGACTAAAAGAGGTTCAGATAATTTTCTGTATTGTTTATGTAGCCTTGCTGCCTTTTCCGCAATGTCTTCTAAAAAAAGGTATACTGGAGACTAAATAAAGTTATTTAGAATGGTAGGCTGCAGTAGTGGTCTCTTTAATTAATGCTCCTTCATAGATGATGTTAACCAGAGAGATATTAATGATCATCCAGACTTAACCACTTGGTCCATTATCAGGTTGCCTTAACCAACTGAGAGAGACATGAGTCAACATAGTTGACCCATGAACTGCAAACCATGAGAACGTTTTTCACTATCTCTGATCCAATAGTATCAGACTCTCTCCAAATAATTAAATCCCACATACCTCAAGCCTCCACATGACCGGCTTTAGGCCAAAGTCCAACTAGAACAGACCCATCACAAAGCATATTTCCTACAATAACCCTACAATGGATCCTCAAATTTTCTCCCAGTAGGGCTTTGATCAATCAGGTATCACTGGGTGGCTATCTGCTGATGCAATAAGGTTGAAAAAATACTGACCTTTTTCCACCTTTACCATCACAAGGTAGTCCATAACAGCATTTCTTGCCCACGTTTGATCAAGTTCACATCTTGTAATTCTCCAGTGATGGTTTACTGTAGGTATCTTTTCTTCCACATCCTCAGATGCTCTGTGAATCAGTGGAAGTTTGAGGATACCCAGGAGAGAGAAGGCTGCTCAGGCACAATCCAAGTCTGAGTCACCAGCTCATTATAGTAGCTATTAGGACTTTGTAGCAGGTGTTCAGAACAACTTCAAGTTCCTCTGCAACTTAACTGAATACATTAATTTCCTTGATCAGATCAGTATAATAGACACAACTTCCTTGAATTAAAGGGAGTTGTTATCATCAGAGGATTTCAGGATTACTGTGATATGACGATAATCGGAAAAATCACCAGCTCCTCCAAATCCAGTTAATTTTGCTACTGCACCAACAGAAAGACAGATTAGGTGTATGACAAGTACTATGTACTAGATGACTTGCAACAGGCCCATTGCTGTCATAGTGGCCATGTCATAGTGGCCATGAACTCCTGAGCTGCATATGATTAAACACAGGGAAAGCAGATTGAAGTTCCACAGGACCATAAGCAGCAATAGCACTTATACATATACCACTTTATAGTGCTTTACAGCCCCTCTCTAGGTGGTTTACAGAGTCAGTATACTGCCTCCAACAATATGGCTCCTCATTTTACCAACTTCAGAAAGATGGAAGACTAAGTGAACCTTAAGGTGGTGAGAATCAAACTGACAAACAGCAGGCAGCTGGCAGTCATCAGAAGTAGCCCGCAGTAATGCATTCTAACCACTTTGCCATCATGGCAGAATTCCCCACCATAAAGTTGAGGAACTCCACATCTAGCCTGGTCATAAAGTTACGGCACTCAGGCAAGAAGCTTGCTATGCAGGTAGGATGGTACAGTAGCAACAATCACAACTGAATTTTAAAATCCAATTTAACAGTCTTGCACTCAGCAATCTATATGGCAGTGCCTCTGGAATGTTTCCAAGTATTTTAGAACCACAAAGTGGATAGCCACAATGTGGAGTATTACTACCAACAACTACCTACCTCTACTTTCTTAGGATCAGGATGCATGTCACATCTGAAACCTAGCAAGGTGGAGCTCTGAGAAAGGAACTGAACCCCTTTGGGGACAGCCATGTTTTGGTGATGCATATCATCCATAACCAAAATACAAATCAAGACAGCTTTATTACAGGTCAATGTGGCATTCAGCAACTAGATCCAAAGATCCCCCGGCACTGGGAAACCTGTTGGGAAAAGTTAAAGGAAGGAAAATTGGAAGATGACCAGCAGCAAAATATATGTATTTGATTATGACATCAGTAAATGTTTTACTGAAAAACCTAATGTAGTCATGTAAACATTCTTAAGAGAATTTACCTATATGGTCATCTACTAATTGTTGAACTTTTACAGTCCAAGTATGGTAGGTGTAATTGTATAGCTATGGGAACAACATTTTTATTGAATCGAACCACAATATTCCTGATACAACAGTCAGGAAAGAGGCATATATCTTAACAAGAGCATGAGGTAGTTTATGTAATTGATCAGAAGTTATGAGTTTCTAGAACTTCAGTATTATTCAACCTACTCTATTAAATTTCATGCACTTTTTATAGGAAATATATTCAAAATCATAGATGTGTTCTGTATTCATCCAGTTACTTTCTTTCATATTTGGGAAATAACTAATTTTCCATTTTACATTGATTAATTCTTGCATCATGATTTATAATTTTATCTTTGCAATAAACTGAAACTGTTTACAAGACATATGTACTACATTACAAATAACATACTTTCTACTTTTTAGTTTTGTAGAAGAAATGTCTGTTGTCTTATATTTATTTATGAACTCCAGAATATTGCATGTGTTTGCAATTCAAATAAGCTGTGTTGATTTCTAATATTTTTTGAACATATTGTCTTCAGATTTATTATCTTACACTCTGAACATGGAACTACACAACCTAGTTACCTGTCCTTATATATACTGTTTTAAAGCTTCCTGAATTGTATTGTGTCCTCTCTCTATTGACTGACCTTTCCCTTATCCCCTTTTGTATATTGTGCCATCAGCAAATTTTATCAGTGTCCCTCACAATATAATATCAATTGAAGAAGATTGCCTGTAGTACCCTTGTGTCATGCCTGTAGTCACCTCTCTTCAATCCAAACAGTTCCTTCAATATATATTCATTCAAATTCTGCACATTTTCAGCAATACAATCTCTTGAAGGAAAACAAAGACTTAAGTATATTCTGCACTCAAGAAAGGGAAAATGTTTGAAACCTATTAAGACATCCATTCTTCCATATGATTTTTTTTAAAGCCAAGATGCAGTTATGATCTACAGTGGCATAAATTATATTCTCCTTCATTGATTAATTATATCCTATTAATATCAATGCTAATATAAATAAAACAGGAAATAAAATAATTGAATGCATGAATTGGAAGGGACTGTATAGCCATTTAATCTATCTCCTTGCTCAGTTCAACTGCTCATTAAATTAATTTATATACTGTAGGCCACCCAGCTCCTATTTATAAACTTGTTTTAAGTAGATTGTTTTACTACTTAACAGCATTGACGATTACAAAATTTCTCCTAATATTCATCCTGAATGTCTTTATACTTTCAAACAAGTATTTCTTATCAACTTCTTAGTTTGAGAACAGAGCTTCATCTTCTTGCTTGTGATAATTTTTCAATATTTCTAGACCAATGTCATATCTCCACATAGTCTCCTCTTTTATAAACTAAATACTCCCAGTGTGTTAAATCTTTTTTTAATTAAACCTTATGTTATACAGATACAATTAATACAACCTAGGGTAAAAATATGGAAAATATAAAAAATTAAAGAGAAGAAAAAGAATAAAAAGGAAAATAAGAAAGCTCTCCCTTTATCCGCAGCAAGTATGATTAACATTAAGAAGTTACTACCATCTCTTAAAATAAAAGCAATCATCTCTTCATAGATTCTCTTACTTCTTCTCTACAAACAATTTTTTTAAATCTTATCACTCCACCTTAATCAGCAAAATTACATTAATTCCATCAGAAAGAATAACATAATTATTACTATCTAATAAATCAAGTTTGAATCATTCTTTTTATATTTTTATCTGCTTTTCTATTTAAAGCAATTCTTCTATCTCATTTCTTAAAATAAATAACAAACAAAACAAACAAAATTAGCAAACAACATAAACAAAGCATAATGCTACAGTCCTAGTCAAATTAAGGTTATTAAACATTACTTAAGATAGCATCCCAATTATTTTAACCTCAATCAAATAAACCAATTTTAAATTTGTTTCTTTCTCCTAACATTTTTAGTCTCTCCAAACAATCCTAACATCTACTTTTTTCCCATACTCAATTTGTCTCTTCTGTCAGAATCATTAGCATTTTTAACGTTCTTTTTGTAATTGTAGTATAAAAACACCAGTTTTCATTATTCATTTTCTCATAGTGTCTTCTCATGAAATTTTTGACAAATTCAATTAATCCTTCTTATAAATACAATGTATATAAGTTATTCACATTATTCCCCAGGTTTTGTGTGTGTGCATGTGAAAGAGAGATAAAGTTATAATTGTTATATCATTAGTTAATTTAATTTATAAATCCAGCATTTCATCTTTTTGTGTATCCACTCTTTCATTTTTTTTTCTGTACATCTTTACAGGTTATTTTTAAATCACATTCAAAGTGATTTCAATTTTCTTCAGTGAGAACTTATATGTCTTCAATAGTACCATCTAGTTATCCCATGAAATAAACTAATTTAAAATTATTTTTGGAATCTTAATGAATCAATTAATATATTTATTTCTTCCTGTTGACCTCTAGGGACAGACCTTCAAAGATATCTTATCATTTCCAGATACAAGCATATATCTGATGGAAAGGATTCTTATAATTATTTCAAAGTCCTAAATTCAAGTCAATTTTGTCACTAAATCTGTTTAAAAATATCTAAAGCTATAATTGGTGATGATAATTGATTGATCATGTGACAGCCGTGGCTAGGGGGGGCATTCCACCAGGTTCACCTGGTGTGCCAGTTGCGCCCCTTATTGGACCGGGATGACCTTCGCACAGTCACTCATGCGCTTGTGACTTCCCGCCTGGACTACTGTAACGCTCTCTACATGGGGCTA
Organism: Tropidonophis doriae; assembly: GCA_026931265.2. Taxonomy (NCBI): domain Eukaryota; kingdom Metazoa; phylum Chordata; class Lepidosauria; order Squamata; family Natricidae; genus Tropidonophis; species Tropidonophis doriae. The sequence continues at coordinate 90 of JAPKID020005058.1, read as the reverse complement.
CCCTTGGGATGCGCCCGGAGGCTACAGCTGGTCCAAAATGCGGCCGCGCGGGCAGTTCTGGGAGCCACTAGATTCTCCCACGTTACACCT
>JAPKID020005057.1:0-11335 GCA_026931265.2 Tropidonophis doriae | reverse complement strand
CTTCAACTCCCTGAATTCCCCAACCATCAACTCCTATTCTGGGAGTTGAAGTCCACCAGGCTTAAAAGAGCCAACTTTGCAGACCCCTGCCCAAAAGGGCTAAATAAGATCGCTTTTAAATAAATACTCAGGAGAAATGGGTTTTCTGATCGTTGGCTGTGGCTCGCCCTATTGGTGATTTGTGGGTGTAAAATGCTACTTCAGTAAAACTACTTCAAACAATTTTGTTACACTGAAGACTTGAGGTTTGATTCAAACCTCCCTAAAAAAATGACTTGGAAAGAAGGTGGCATTCCAAGCTGCTCTTGGATCAGCTAGAAAATGCAGGCCTAAATATGAAAAAGGCCCTTCTGAACATTTTCTTTTTTTTCTTCTTTCTTTTGAAAATCAGGGTGGACCCCTTCTCAAAGAAAGACTGGTATGATGTCAAGGCTCCGGCAATGTTCAATATTCGAAACATTGGAAAGACATTAGTTACCAGGACTCAGGGAACAAGTAAGTTACCAAAATAAGAAATGCTGGCTTTTAAGTTATGCTGTGTTTCTGAAAGACTTAAAACACCAACCAAATACCATTTTTTTAATTACTGTTTTGAATGTTGTATTTTGCTTATACATTTTACTGTATATTCCTATATTTATTAAACAGATAGGCTGGCCTTTTCACTTTATAAAGCAATTCTGGGTGGTGTAGAATTATATATATAATTATATATATTGTAATTATTTTGAATGCAGAGGACTATTTGAAATACGTCTTAGAAAGTGATATGTAGCTCAGGGGTGTTTTTAATTACAGAAATTGCCTCTGATGGACTGAAAGGCCGTGTATTTGAAGTAAGCCTTGCTGACCTACAGAATGATGAAGTTGCCTTCCGTAAATTCAAGCTGATTACAGAGGATGTCCAGGGGAAAAACTGCCTGACAAACTTTCATGGCATGGATCTCACACGGGATAAAATGTGTTCAATGGTTAAGAAATGGCAGGTTAGTATAAGTATTGTATGTACTTAAGCTGAACAGTGAATACTTGAATCTTGCTAATGATGATGGAGGCAAGTAAAATACAGGTTTCATCTAATGACTGTTCATAAGCTATTTTCATCAGATCCAGAATTTTAAAAGTTTCCAAAAAATCTTGCTAGTTCTCCTTTGTATTCTGGCGTATAAATATGTGAATGTTTTCTAAGCGTAGTTTGCAAAAATTCCTCTGAACATGGTTATCTTGTATAAATGCTTTAAAAGTAGTCAGTCTCATCCAGACATAGCAATTTGATGCATTAAAATATCTGTAACTCTTTGCAATGTTCCAGACTATGATTGAAGCCCACATCGATGTCAAAACGACAGATGGGTATCTTCTACGCCTTTTCTGTGTTGGTTTCACCAAAAAAAGAACCAACCAGATTCGCAAGACTTCCTATGCACAGCACCAACAGGTCCGCCAAATCCGCAAAAAGATGGTGGAAATCATGACACGTGAAGTGCAAACAAATGACTTGAAAGAAGTTGTCAATAAACTGTAGGTGGATTTTTTAACATCTATGTTTAGTGAAACAGTCTTCAATGGCATGCTATGTTAGAATTTATACAGGTAGTCCTCAACTTAACAACAGTTCATTTACTGACCATTCAAAGTTACAACAGCACTAAAAAAGTAACACGACTCTTTTTCACACTTATGACCATTGCAGCATCCACATAGTCGTATGATCAAAATTCGAATGCGTGGCAACTGATTCATATTTATGATGATTGCCGTGTCCAGGGGTCCTGCGATCACTCTGACCTCCTGACCTGCAAAGTCAATGGGGAAGCTGGATTCACTTAACAACCTTGTCAGTGTGTCTGTGGAGATTCTCAGTCATCCAGGTCATGGTTGTGCCAAAGGTGCTTTTTCAAGAGCTAACTGGACTTTCTGGTTTTTCTTTGAAGACGTTTTTCTTCTTCATTTCTGACCCCACCATTTCCCCACCATCCAGTCAGAGTTGAAGAAGCTTCTTGGATGAGAAGCAAAAGAAAAACCAGAAAATCCAGTTGCCTTTTGAAAAAGCACCTTTGGGGCAACCTTGTTAGTAACTTAACAACTGCAGTGATTCACTTAACTGGCAAGAAAAGTTGTAAAATGGGGCAAGGCTCACTTAACAAATGTCTTGCTTAAGAACAGAAAATTTGGGCTCAATTGTTGTAGCTAGAGGACTACCTGTAATGTATTTTTTGGATTTGCTATTTAATTATATTTATGTTAAAAGTGTTTTATATTCTGTAACAATTCAAGTAATTGTGTCCCTTTTAAATAACTGAAAATTTATATTTCTGAAGATGATTAGTAAGATTAGATTTGGGTGAATTTAGTGGGTACTCTATTAAGGCAATGGTTCAATAAAATAAGTAACTTGAATTGTTTCAATGCCACTTTCTAAACCAACTTGAAATAAATTATGGTGTAAGAAGCTGTGCGCATTTTTTCTTAATATTTTATTCAGCCACACATAGAATTATAGCTTTCTTATTGCCTTGCTTCATGCTGCGGTAATACATAATCTGGTTTGTTTGCTTTATATTAATGTGTGGATATGGTTTGTTTATTCAGATTGTGGATAAACATTGTGTTAATCTAGTCATTGACTCTATAATATTCACATTTATTAAAGATGAATAAATGGAAGTTTCTTTGTGAATGCAGGAGGTTAGGTTCCAATTTTTGATAGATTATTTTTCTTTACCTCACATACTTGCTTTCATCTATGTCACAGTCACTAGCAATCTGCAGGTTTTTGTCTGATTTCTAGTTTGGAGAGTTCAAAATAAAATATTTCTTATGATTCTAGGATTCCAGACAGCATTGGTAAAGACATAGAAAAGGCATGTCAATCAATCTATCCCCTTCATGATGTCTATGTTCGCAAAGTCAAAATGCTCAAGAAGCCCAAGTTTGAATGTAAGTCTGTCATTGAAAGTGCTATGTTAACATTGATTACGTTTACTTGAAATGGGAATGAATGATGACACTTTGTTTCGGTCCCAGATGAAGAAATGATTACTTTATCCCAATGCTGACATTCCCATAAAACGCAAGGATATTTTTTTAGTTTTTTGTAAGATTTATAACGAATAAGTGAATATATTAATAGTAAATATAGCACCATTCCTTTAAAAGGTAACTCATGGAATTTTATATATTAATTTACAACCTTAATTATTTGTAGTGGGCAAATTGATGGAACTGCACGGTGAAGGAGGTGGTGCTGGAAAACCATCTGGTGATGAAACTGGTGCCAAAGTAGAAAGAGCTGACGGATATGAGCCCCCTGTGCAAGAATCTGTTTAAAATCAGATACAAAATAAAAGACTTCATATAAATAGTGTGGTAATGTGCATTTTTATGGAATAATTACTCGTGGTTTGCATTCATGCTACAAAATTGCTAAGGTGCTTCAGCTGCCAATTGAGCCTCTGATGAAACTGGAATTGGTGAAGATGTATATTTTATTTCACACAAGTGTTGCAATTTGAGTAATGATGAATAACCTTCACTGATACTAAAAAGCACACATTCAAGCTATTGGATTTTTCCCAAATGCTTCCTTGTTTTTTAAAGATCCAGGCAATAATGCACCAGAGCTAAATATTTTTAAAGGTAATTTGCATACATATTTATCACTTTTGGTTATTATAGGTTATAGAGCATTTATAATTGTGAACAGGTTCCTTCTAGTCTATTGAAAGTATTTAATTAAATTTCTATGCCATCTATTTCACTAGTATCCATTTCACTATTATAGCAACTCTTTGGTAGCTTACAATACAATTTAAAAAGTGTAAAAAAAATAGAAAACGTAGAAAATGATGGGCAGCCTGAGTAAGGCTCTTTCCAGCCCTGTCAGCAAGGCCCCAGGCAAGCAGCAGACTTCCGGAAGTCCAGGAGTATGGGGGCAAATCTCACCTCTGATGGGAGAATATTCCAGAGAATAGGGGACATGGGGGAAAAAGACTATGTCTTGGACCCCCGGCCAGCTGAAATTCTTTGACCGGTGGAATCGGAATTGGGCCCTTTCCACTGGAACAAGTAAGGTGGGTTAGTCCCATTATGTAAGGTGGTTCCTCAGAAAGCCTAGTCCCATGCCATAAAGGGCTTTAAAGGTGACCCAACACCTTGAATTGTACCTGGAAGCAAACTGGCAGCCAGCGCTGCTCATTTTGCATTCTGGAGCAGTTGTAGCTTCTGAATACTCCCCATGCAGAGCATGTTGAATAATTGAACAAAGAGATGACCAGTATATGTGCACAAATGTTATAGCTAGCTAATGTATTCAGCTGTAACTACTGGGGGAAAAGTTTCCTCACATTGCAAAACTGATCTATTAGTGCAAGCCTCACCCTCCCATCAAAAATGTTCAGTAAAGACATGCAAGGCTATTGAATGTCGTGAAATAAGTAGAAGATTGAATTACTGAAAATCCATGGATAATAAATTCTGGATGTATCAAGACACTTCACTCATCTCATTCTTTACGCCAGTGCAGAAGCCTTCAGGTAGCATGCCATATGGTTTTACATCTTTGAAGGGGGGCAAGAAATATTTAAATTTCACTACAGCATACTTACCATAAGTATTTAAAACGACTAGAATAGGCTACAGTATCTTGAGCATTCTAAACCAAGAGATGAGTGTATAAAACATCCAGCGGGGCTAAGAGTGTCAAATCTTATTCCAAAAGAAGTACTAAACTGCTAATATAGAGAGGGAAGATGAAATATTCTTGAAAGGCATATTGAAATTTTGTATTATTGCAGCATCTATTGTATTTAGCTTATAATTAACAGGTTTTTAAAAACGTTTTAATGGCAGATTATTACATCTTTGGTTGAAACGGATGAGAAATGGAGATTGTTTTTAAAATCACAGTCCCATTATTTGTTGTATTTGTTTTTCCTTTTTTTCTGAAAGTTCAAAACCTCATACATAATGCTCCCAATTAAGTATTACCTTCCCAACAACTCTGCTATGTTGGGTTTAGAGAGGCAATGAATCTGAAGTTGACAAAGATTTGTAGGTAAAGGAGAAATCAGCACACTAGCAAATACTGTGTGCTACCTCAATGCCATTAATCTCTCATCTACTGGTTCTGGGCTTTGATTCCCAATCACTTCAAGCCTTAAGAGAATGTGTAAAATTTAAATGCATTAAATCAAATGGAAGAAAACTTTAATTGTGAAGTTTTTAAAAACTGCATTTATGATAAATTTCATTCCAGTTTGCACAGTTGTTTGCAACAAACACATTTATTGGTTATATACACATGTAATAATGCCATTAAGCTGAGGAACAACATTTTAATTAATATTAGTTTCCTGAAGCAAAAGTATTTTTTGTAGATTTGTGTAATCTTTGAAGAAAATTCATTAAACTGATCCGGAGATTGAATAGCTACTTTAATAACCTGGTTCACACACACACACACATATATATACATAATGTAGTATTTGTATCCAGCTTAACTGCTGTACTTATATTCATTTGAGAATCTTATAGCAAGTGATCTATAATACTTTATGGCCTCATTCTAGAAACTGATGCCAGTTTCTTAAATGGGAATGTCATTCGTATTTATCTACATTATTAACACTGTCTTAAAAGCCCTTTAGATGGCACTCTTCCAAGTGAAGTAGCTGTATTTGGCAATCTGAATATATAGATTGGTAAAATAACAAAGCTTAGTCAGGTGAATGCTTGCTTACTTTAAACCAGTGGGTCTCAACCTTCCTAATGCCACAACCCTTTAATACAGTTCCTCATGATGTGGTGACCCCCAACCATGAAATTATGTTTTCAGTATTTTTTCGAAAATATGTTTTCCAATGGTCTTAGGTGACCCCTGTGAAAGGGTTGTTTGACCCCCCAAGGGGTCCCGACCCACAGGTTGAGAACCACTGCTTTAAACAATGATAAATATAACATATTTACTACTAATGTAGAAAAAAGAAATTAGTGCATTTTCATTAGTAACACAAAACCATTTCTCAGTCATTGGAAAATTACATGTTCAGAATGAATATGGAAAAATACAAAATCTGAAAATATACCAGTAAGAAAAATTATAAAAGTCATTTTTAACAAGCATTGCATTCAGTCTGGTACACAGTGGTTTTCAGTCAGCACTTGAAATGACCCTCAAAAGCCTAAATATTGCAGCTAACATACAACAAAAAAGATCCAGTTCCTTAAAAAACCAGCAAAATATGAGATGGCAATAAGGGTTGCAGTTATGAATGGGTTCTAACCTTCAACTAACCAATTTCACATTACTGTACTTGATGGTAATAATACTATTTTCATGTACTTCAGCTCTTAAAAATCTTAATGGAAAGCTGAATTTTGTTTAACTATTTTTATATCATGGAACTATTTTATTTTTAAAGAATGACCACAAGTAGGGAACAAGATAACATTCAAAGTCAACTACCTGAACAGGTGTATATTTTCCTCCAGTTTTTAAATGGTATTTTTAATTAATAGTGCGTCCAATGACATTGATATCCTTCGTAAGTATCAAAACACCTCATTGTGAACAGAAAGCATATAAAAGAAAGCTTTAAGAATTTAAAATAGGAAACTACCATTTTATGAATAAGCAGTACAGTGATTGATTCAAAGGCAAAATGTAAGATTTTTTCATTGCTTTTGTCTTCTAAAATAAAATTTGATTTGCACAATATGCCTAACCAAACCAAAGTGTAGTTTGGTTTTAAAAACTGGCCCTAATTAAAAGCATGGGTGAATTGTGGTCAAAGCATTCCTTGGAAACCAGAAATAACTGCAGCAGGCCCACTTATCAGGATGAGAGGCAGGCTCCTGAATTACAGGCTGCTATGTATTTTATGGCTTAGCAGCTAACTATTACTTCTGGAAAATAAGTGTAAGAGGTCTGCAAAGAGAAGCTGTTCCTGCATGCTTCCCACGCACCTTACTAGCTAAAGAGCAGAGTTCGGAGAAAAAAAAGGACCCTGTATTTTTTTTCATTCTTTGGGATTAGGTTTCTTCACATGATTGTTTTGCCATCAAGCCTTCATTATTTATTCTTGTTAGTTGTGCCTTACACACAAAAGTAAGGTTTCCAGCAATTATAGGCAAAGCTGTGACTGCAGTGTGCGTAAGTACTATTTCACCCCCTCCATAAAGGCCACACAGTGAACAGTCAAAATGTAATATTGGTATTGTACAGTGGTGGGTTCCAAATCCCGCTGCAACCATTACGGTGCAACAGCTCTGGGTGTCCACCACATGCACAGCGCACACATGCGTCCTTACCGCCTGCGGTGTTCCAGCTGCCCGGCAGAGCGTCGCACAGGCGCCATACATTCTATGTGCATAAGCCCCGATTGACTCAAATACAGGTAAGGAGGGTGGTTGGGCCCTCTGTAGCACTGTACCGAAACGGTACCTGGTGCTTCCAGCAGGCACCGGTATGCCCGTACTGGGGCGTACCAGTCGTATCCCACCACTAGTGAACAAGAAAATGGATTTGGGGCACTTTTTACTCAGTCTTGAGAAATAGGAGGCTCTATGTTTTAGGTCTTATATTTCACCACTATCAGATTTATAAACATTTAATATTAATTCCTGGCAAAACTGACAGGAAATCAGAGCATTTTTAAAGAACGTAATCTTAAGAAATATGTGGCAAAAACGGGACTTAGAAGTTTAATTTTAAGATGCATTTTTATGCTAAATTACATTTGCAAAGTTGGAGATTGAGGAGATGAAGTTAACGAGACAGTACAGGCTGTAGTACAAGTTTATAATAAGATCTACTCTTATGAGATAGTCATGACAGCAAGAACCTGTGAAAATTATTCTTCCATCACTTATCATAGATAGTTTTCTGAACATACTCAATTTTTCATAGTAGATTTGATAAGAATAAGGCAATAGGGAGCATTACAGAATTTGAAAGATCCAAAACGATATCAGATTTTTAAAAAAGATCCAAGATGGATGAATCTTTGAAAAGTCACTCTAGATATAAATTATTATCATACCGCAGAACCCATTGGCTGCAAAAAGTAAGAAATCTCTGCAAGTGTAATTTTATTTACTGAAAGTAATAAGAAAAGTTACCAGCCTTTCTTATCATAAAATAAACACAATTATTATTCATTAGGACTGCGCAAAGTGTTAAAGCATGTGCACGTATAGTATGAGGCTTGCAAAAATGTGGATACTTAATAATGAAAGCAGGCATTTTGTATCTGCTGAACATTGCAATGGTCCTCTTCAATTGCTTTGTCCAGGTTTATTGTGTATATCTTGCATTTATCCATTAAAAAAGATCAAGCAAAAGATGCTGGGACTCGACACTCTTTAAAAGATTCTGGAGAGCCATTAATAGCTAGGATAGAAAACTGAATCAAACAGACTAACGGTCTTTCTAGTCTAAGGCACATAAATCCATTATTATCCAATTCTTTCAGGATACTTCAATCCAGATTAAAAGTAATTGATGCACTTTTACACAACTTAACTTACTTGGTTTAAGTAAAGAAAAAACCCATTCCTTTTATCGTGATAATCCCATTTATGTATCAGGATTTAATGTTTTCATATGGTAAAACATTTCAGTTTCTGAAAACTTGACTCGTAAGTTTTGGGATATGTGTGGGATATGTATTGTAAAAACAACAGCTATTTGAGCAGTGTTTAATCATTAATTGGACTTCATAGAAAGAATAAAAAGTAAACGTAAAGGTTTCCCCTATCCAGTTGTTTCCAACTGTAGGGGGCGGTGCTCATCTCTGTTTCTTAACTGAGGGAGCCAGTGTTGGCTGAAGACAGTTCGGTGGTCACGTGGCCAGCATGGCTATATACTGAGACACACACAACACTGTTACTTCCCATTGAAGTGGTACCTATTTATCTACTCACATTTGCATTCTTTCAAACTGCTAGGTTGTCAGGAGCTGGAGCAGGTGACAGGAGCTCACCCTGTTGCATGGCACTCAGGTCTCAAACCCGGGCTGTCAGGTTTCCAGCTGACAAGCTCAGCATCTTTAACTGCTGAGCCATTGGACTCCCACAGAAAGTATATAAAATGATTAAAATGTACCAAGTTGAAATAATAAGGCTTTGTATTCCTCTTTAAAAAAAAAAAGAAAGCCTGCCCAGGGTCTGCTCAGTATAAACTAAAAACAAAATATTGTACAGTCTAGTAAACATTTTACAAAAATAGTGCAAAAATGCATTTGATAGTCTAGATAAAATGATCACAGATAGCACTTTTTCTCCGCTGCCCAGAATATAACGTGGTTTTCTTCCAGCGTATTCACTTATATAACAATGCTCCAGAATTGGATTTCACCTTAGGAAAGATGTAGAATTTGGACAAAATTTTTGGGAAATATTCCAAATTTGTCTTGTAATTCTCCACTCATCCATTCTTCATCTACAGATTCTACACTTGTTATGATATCGCCAACCTGTTGAAACAAAAATTGAAACCAACGTTATTTGTTTTTCATAATATCCTTCACAAATATTTAATACTCTTAAAAACTGTAGACTTTCTTCTTCCAAATGATACTTTGTTCATTTTTAAATTAGGTTTATATCAGATCAAAATAACTGATAAGAAAACAGGGTTTTATACTAGATAAACCAAATGTCTTAATATGTCAAGTGAAAAACATTTCAAAGTAGGCCTCATATTATTTAGGAAAAGTGTTTTAAAGTTGGATCAGCGAGAAGCTTTGCAGTTGGATAATTTCTAAGAGAAAAAGATAAATTAAGTGGCTAAGTTTCACTGAAGTATTTTTTATAGATTATAATAATTTACAATAGAATATCAGCCCACTTTTCAGTTGCATTCAGTTCATTACAGAAACAAATACTGTGCTCTGGCTGGTTCATGCATCACACTAAATCAAGATCATCTTAAATCCAACAGTGGATTTGTCTATAGGCTGTTTCATTCTTTTCTTTCAAACATATTTTTTGCAGTATTAAAAAGAAGAAACTTATTATCAACCCAAAATAAACACCATTTTGCAACTATTTCCCTAATTGTTATGCTGCAGGAGAAATGCAGGACAGTATTTTTCACAACGACAAAATATCATGTCTTTATCACCAAAGAATGGTATGTTTAAATATGCTTACTTTGAAAGACAGTTCATCTATGTTCTCTGCCTGGAAGTCATACAGGGCCTTGGCTTTTGTTTTTTTGCCTGCCTGAGGTTCTGATGACTGCATTCCACCTGTAAGATACCACGATCAAATTAAGTTTCTATCTTTGGGATAATATAAGAAACATTTTTTTTGCAAATATCTTAATCTGGTTTGAGGTTAACTGAGTGAAGGGAATGAAAAGCAGAACTCTTTTTCATGACACATATACTGCAAGTTTAAATTATGCCTTTTTCCTTTGGAAAAAAATACTACTTGTATTTATTAAAAAAACAAAGTGTTTTACCAATTATCAAATAGGAATAAAAAATGTATTTTCCTTAATTTTTCAAAGGGAAATTACACCACTGTTCTTATATTGGACAAAAGCAAACACTAATTACTTTTTCATGTCATAAATCTTCATTTCTTAGCTTGGTAATTAAGCAAGTAAGTTGCCTTCTTGGAATAATATCAAGTCACTGAGGGGATTCTAATTGACATATTTAACCATTCCAGATTTTACCACCAGGGTGTGCTCAAGATCAGTTTAAAAGGCACATTAGCCACACTACCAGAATACAGTAAATGAGCTACTAAATCATTGCAATATATGCTACATAATTTATGAGGGCAAACTGTGGCTGTCATCATGATTTTCTGTATGAAATGGCAGAGAAAGCATTTATTATGATGATTATCCTTTGCAAGTAGGTAAGTGAGGAAGGCACATGCTACTTGTATCACAGAGAATTTATTTATTTGATTTTTTAATCCCGCCTTTATTACTTTGTAAATAACTCAAGGCAGTGATCATATCTAATACTCCACCCTCCTCTTATTTTTCCCATAAAAACAACTTGTATGGTGGATTGGGCTGAGAGTGAGCGACTGGCCAAAAGTCATCCAGCCAGCTGCATGCCTAGAGTAGGACTAGAACTCGCCCCCTGGAGAACAATGAGTTCACTTCAGTGGTGGCTTCTGGATCCTGTTACAACCTGTACGGGGTTGGGCGTCCATCACATGCATGCACACAGCACGCACGCAGTGTGCGAATATGTACTTACCGCCCACAATGCTCCGCAATGCTCCAGCTGCTTGGCGGAGCGTCACGCAGGCGTTTTAAGCCATGTGCGTGAGCGGAAACCCTGATCAGCTCAAATACCGGTAAGGA
>JAPKID020005056.1:0-11336 GCA_026931265.2 Tropidonophis doriae | reverse complement strand
ATAAATCAAATTCAATTTCAAATTTCAAATTTATTAGATTTATACCCCGCTCCCATCTCCCTGAAGGGACTCGGGGTGGCGTACAGGGGGAATTTAAAAACACAAATATAATAAACAAACCCTTTATAAAATTAAATTAAACAGTGGAAACCCCTGTACTAAAACCCTTAATTAAAAATATCCCCATTTAAAAATTTAAAACTAAGGGAATGGGGCGAAGTGAGATCAGTTGAAAGTGAAATCATCAAGTGAAATCATGTAGAAGGTTGTACTTTTCTGATTTTGTTAACAGTTTACAAATTTGTAACATTTTTGTTTTAAAAGAAATGGTTTAAGTATTGAGGACAGAAACCAGATGTAAAAATAGCATTTCTTTGGGGGAAAAAGTTCCATATCGATTTTAAATAGCTGCTAGCTCACTTTAAAATGTGATGCTGATGTATAAAATGCATGTACAAAGAATTTAAAGCATTTAAAAAGATTTTATACAAATTCAATTAATATAAATTGTCCTTTTTTTTGCTTGAAACTATGTTTTATTATATTCATTACATATTTTTTAAAAAAATGTTTTATGCAAAACAGAGTTGCAATATTTTTTTAAAATACTAACATTCAGCAAAGCCTTCCATGTCTAGCAAATTAAAAAGAACATATGCTGTAGAATCTAGACATGTTCTAGAACAGACTGTATGCCACCTGTTCAATTTTTATAAGGTGCTGTTTCGACTTGTTGGATCTAGAATGTGTAGTCTAACAGGTTACTTCTTTACCACAATTGTTGCATAAAAGTAAACTGTAATTTAAAGAAAATTTTCATTGATAATAATCTTACTGAAGATATTCAGATGATCTTTCTGAGAATCCTATTGCTCCCAAGCACCCTGAATGTGCATTTAACGTTATTCTTAATTAATTACAATAGTATATTCTCTGTTGGCTTAATTTTTCTATGGGCAGGATTTCACTGATCTGAAAATAAAGTGATATTATCATTTAACAGTATATATTAATATGATAAATAAGGTAACAATTTAAATATGGTGATGATAATGAAAGTCTTATAAATAAGTTATCTCATTAAAAAAAAACTTGAAAGATGTTTTTTTAAAAACAACAATAAATTCAATAGTATAGCTGCACATCCCACGTTGCCTCTTCCCATTTTTTTTATTAAACTGATTTTTCCCACGCCTGTCACTATTATGAACTCATTTTTTTATACATTTGATGAATATGAAACACGAAATGATTAGAAGTCTAACGCTGCTTTTTACTAAAATCAAGTGAGTTCTCTATGCATAACAAACAGCGGAAAAAAATACTTAGAAATAGGGTGCTTCATTTACGTTGTTTTAAAATCATCAGTACTGCATGTTTTTGTCTAAATCCATTGGGATTCAGAGTCATTTCATTCTAGGATATGTAAAACATTTTGAATTTGAAATATTTCAAACCTTCCAATCTTAAACAACATTGTGTTTGAACAATTTGGCTGTTTCAAGCAACATCTATGCAAGTTTTCTGTGTATTCTAAGCACTGTAATTCATCTGCTTTATGGCTTGTTTTTAACTCCCCTCCACCTCCATTTCCCCCCCAGTCTAACCAGTACATACAACTCTGTTGCTATTGGTTTAGTCTGGTTGGGATAATATGGGGTTGGCGTTTGAAGGGGAAAGCAGCAGATAAACATAGAACCAAAAAGAAAGAGTTCTGTAGTTGGATGGCTGTTAGCCTTATTGGTAATATTCCATTTTTAAAACAACAACTTTGCTATGAATAAAGGAAACTGTGCTTGATGAACAGTGTATTTGACTTGTTTTATTTTTCAGATAGGTAATGCAAAGGAATGTCTGTACACTAAAATTATATAAATATATGGTGAACTTACATAAATGCTAAGAACTTTTAATACAATATTGGTTTGATTGTTTGATAAGCTTTTGTATTGTTTGTGTGATGTGCTCTATTGTATCATGATGAGCTGCTACTGTGGTTCTGATCACATCACAAATACAAGGATTTTTGGTTTGGACTACTTTTTGAGCTTTATACTTTGTACTTGGTGTGTCACACTGTGGTATTGGTATTGATCATGCAGTTCGAAAACAGAGCTGCCATTACGTACAAGCTAAAACTTAAGTAAAGAATAACACATTTCTTTTGCCTGCTAGGTAGGTCGCATACATGTCTTTGCAAATAGTGGTAGATAATTTTCTTAATCTTGGTAATGCAATTATGGGTGTGCATAAGCGCATCAGCGTGCCTACCATCCCTGTCCTATTGTCCCCATTTATTTGTACTCAATTCCTTTGTTCATGTCCATGTTTATACTTATACCTGTTATCTTGGTCATCTTTGACAAACCAAATAAAATTAAAAAAAAAAAGTTGGGGTGATAATGCTTAATAAACGTTGAGAAAAGTGAATCTTCTTGTTTTAACTTATCAGAATATTAACAAAACCCTATAAGAATGGAAGAAAATGCAATTTGTACCTACCTAATTTCTGTATCTTCAGGCTAGTGCTGTTCATGTTTAGTCTAGGAGATTGGGCTAATTGGAAGGATGTTAAAGTGATTAGGTCTGCTTTTTTGTAGTTGTAGTTTGTTCTTTGAGCACCCCAGGGGGGGTGTTTAAAGAAATTGAATATATAAAGGGTCAGCGTTTTTTTGACATCAGTTTTTAATACAAACAATCTTAGTTTTCAATAATAAGTATAGAGATTTTTTAATTGTTTCTTATAGGCAATTATTTTGATATTTTAAAACTGTATTTAAAAATTCCATTAGCAAATTGTCTTCATTTTGAGTAGTTGGTTTTCCTCCATAATGATTGATTGATTATGTGGCATCAAACCAGTGCTGACTCTTAACAAATATATATACATGTGTGTGTGTTAGGTTTTTGAGCTGATCAATAAATAAGCTCAAAATTTGAGCTCAAAAACCTAACACACATATAAAAAAAATACACAATGGAAATCATAGCTTTCTGTCTAGATGGTGTCTGTTGATGAGCCGAAAGGCAGAAAAGGAGAGCAGTATGCTTCCTCCCTTAATTGGGGCTTAACAGGGTGTTCTGACACAAATACATACATGTTTGTATGTGTGTATGTTAGATTTTTTGAGCTGATATATATGATGCAATAAGAGAATCTGGCTGGCTGAATGGCTAAAGGCTCTTGCCTGACATGCAATACAGCCCCGGTTCGAATCCCAGTAAGAGTATGGCTAGCTGATGAGAGCTAAAAAGCTAGAAATAGATCTATCCTAGTCTCCCTGATTTATTTATTTATCAGCTCATAAAACTAACACACATATTAAAAAAATCACACAACGGAACTCATTGCTTTCTGTCTAGATGGTGTCTTCTAATGAGCCGAAAGGCAGAAGAGGAAAGCAGTATGCTTCCTCCCTTAATTGGGGCCCTAACAAGATGTTGTGGAACATCCTGTTAGGAATACAGCCCTGGTTCGCCCTGGTTTGAATCCCAGTAAGGGTATGGCTAGCTGATGAGAGCTAAAAAGCTCGAAATAGATCTATACTAGTCTCACTGACTTATTCATTGATCAGCTCAAAAAACCTAACATATATATATTTCATTCAACTTAGCCAAACATTGTTGGTTAGTGCTAATAAAATAAATCTGTTTATAGACCAAAACAAAAGAAATCCAAGCTTTTCCTGCTAAAATTATAAAAAAGATAGAAACATTTGTAGTTTTTTTTCTTTAATTTTGGTTATCATAACTCTAAGGTAGGGGACACAGTAGCTCAGTGGCTAAGATGCTGAGCTTGTTGATCAGAAAGGTCAGCATTTGGTGATTCGAATACCTAGCATCGTGTAATGGAGTGAGCTACCATTACTTGTTCCAGGTTCTGCCAACTTAGCAATTTGAAAGCATGTAAAAAATGCAACTAGAAAAATAGAGACCACTTTGTTGGAAACGTAATAGTGCTCTGTGCGCCTTTGGCGTTTAATCATGCCAGCCACATGACCATGGAGACATCTTCAGACAGTGCTGGCTCTTCAGCTTTGAAACAGAAATGAGCACCACACTCTGGAGTTGGGAACAGCTAGCACATATGTACGAAGGGAACCTTTACCTTTAACTCTAAGATGTTTTTAAATGTATTTAGATATCCCACAATAATTTAAAAAACAAGAAGATAATTTAGTCCATCAATTGCTACTTGGTCTCTTTGAAGTGGCTTTGAATCTCTTTAACATGTTTTATGTCATGAAGGTGACCTAACTCAGCTCATTGGGCGAAGATATTACCAGATGTGGTCTTTAACATCATCTCACAAATTTCCCTTCATCTTCCGACAATTGTAAAATCTTGAAAAGTTTTCTAAAGGGACACAGAAACTTCTCCATCTTTTACATGATCTGGAGAGGAACAAACGTATTACAATGCAACCATTTCCCGTTGTTTTTAAAAGCAAAAAGGCCACATCATTTCACATATCAGTTCAAGGGAGAGTTCTCTTTCAGTTTTTGCCATTAACTTGAAGATGTTCACCCTCAAAATATACACAGTAGAGTATATACTCAACACAGTAGTGTTGAGAAACACTACAATACAAAAAGAAATTCAGAAGAAGAGGAAGTCAAGCTAGTCTCTATAGCACTGAAGGCAGGACAAGAAACAATGAATGAAAACTAATCAAGGAAAACCCCAACCTAAAACTAAGGAGAAATTTCCTGACAGTTAGAACAATTAATCAGGGGAACAACCTGCCTCCAGAAGTTATGGATGCTCCAACACTGGAGGTTTTTAACAAGATATTAAGTATTTGTCTGAAATTGTTCGATTCTATTCTGATTGGTTGAAATTGTATAGATGGTTGGACTATAAAACCTCCAAGGTCACTTCCAACTCTCTTATTCTGTTATACATAGAAAATACATATACATATGATGATTACCCAAGATAAATTTTCCAGGCTTCTTTGACTGGCCACCCACATCTATTGGGCAGATTTGGGCACTGTGTGATGAACTAAAAAGGCACCTTATACATTTTGTTCCATAAATCTCAGATAAATTCTTCAGAATGCAGCCATTCATAGAGCTGGACTTTTCATATTATCTTTATTATTCTGTTCTAAATTATGTAGAGGTACTTGTTCCAGTTAAGAGAAAATTAGAAAATAGAGCTACAAAAACTGCCAAAGGCTTAGAAATACCCCAAATTTAAGATATATAATCAGTGTAGCAGAGAACTTCATTCTTTGTGGACCTTTGCATCGATTCTAAGAAATCATTGCCATGTAGTAAGTCCACTGAAGAGAGGCTCATATTGTCCAGAGTCATGCAATGTTTTGACTACTCTTGCTGTTTTGCTGTGAGGTTTATAAGGCTTCATTAGACTGCTGCTTTCATCCTTTGCATATTTGAAGTAAAAGTAGCAAAATACATTTTCGGTCCAAAAGGCTGATTAATCACTGACTAAAGCCAGGAAAAGAACCTAAAATTATCCCTGCAGGAACAAATATCATCACATCTTCATAAACAGCACTTGCAAGATGAATTTCTGCTCTATTTTCCAGAATACATAACAGGGGGGGGGGGAGAACAAAGAAAGGAGGCTGCCCATATTTTACTCTTGAAAATTGTAATTGGTCTGATGTCCCTGGAATAAGTAGCCACTGGCATTGGAAATCCAGTTGAGCATGTTCTGTGTCAAAAAGTCTAAAAGAGCGTTTATCCTGTTTCAATTAGTACAAAGAAGAAGGGCAGAAAAGGAGAGAAGGTCAGGCTTATGATACATGTCCAGTATGTCATCCTTCATGTATTGTGGGGGGGAAATTGAGGAGAGCATCATCTACTTGACATTGAAAGATATGTCCATCAAAAATAGATAGCATTGAAAGTCTGCTTTCAAGAACAAATCTAGAGATGGAGTGTAAGACTAGGCTAAAGTTTACAGTTAGCCTTAAAAAAAAGCCAAGGTTGTACACAAAGAGCACAAAAATTAGGATTCCTATCAAAATGATCCCTTTGTGAAACAAGTACAAAGAACCAAGTCATAAAGATCAAAGGAGAAATAACATCAGAAGACATAACAAAGGAGGCTGGGCCTATTACACCTATCAATCAAGAAAAAAAGACTTTGTGGGATAAATTTGGGCCATGAAGCCCATTTACACTTTGTTTAATCTGGACTTGATAGATCCTGTTCCTCTAATTAGCCACTAGCCAGCCTAGTTGAACCGAATTGGGATAGGTAGTGATGCGGGTGTGACTATGAGAACAGATTCATAGTGCAATTTACAATACAATAGCAGAGTTGGAAGGGACCTTGGAGGGCTTCCAGTCCAACCCCCTGCGTAGGTAGGAACCTTATACCATTTCAGACAAATGGCTATCCAACATCTTCTTAAAGCCTTCCAGGGTTGGGGCATTCACAACTTCTGGAGACAAGCTGTTCCACTGGTTAATTGTTCTAATTGTCAGGAAATTTCTCCTCAGTTCTAAGTTGCTTTTCTCCCATTGCTTCTTGTTCTGCCCTCAGGTGCTTTGGAGAATAGTGTCACTCCCTCTTCTTTGTGGCAGCCTCTGAGATATCGGAAGACTGCTATCATGTCTTCCCTAGTTCTTCTTTTCATTAAACTAAACATACCCAGTTCCTGCAACTGTTCCTCATATGTTTTAGCCTCCAATTAATGAACCTTTGCTGCAGCTTTAAATCTGGTGGGTCTATGTATATAATTAGAACCTTGAGAGGATCAGGGTTCAATTGAAAGTGATGTTTATTCATTTATTCATATATTTAATATATATTCTGTCCATCTCATTGTAAGGTGACTCTGGGTAATTTGTAATTATTTCCCCCTTGTTGAAGAGAGCTATGTGCTTTATATGCTAGACACATCTGTCTGAATCGCTCAGGTAAAGAGCAAGGGAATGCAGAATCCAATGTGCAGTGAGTAACAATAAATTGAACTAGAGTGGGCATGAAATAGTACTAACGCTCTAGCAATAAAAGACAAGTTGCAGAAAGGATGTTATGCCTTCATGCAAACTATCAAAAACAGATATTTCTTTTCACATATCTGCTAAAATGTTTAGAATATGATAAAAGGGTTATATTTCACAAGATATTGGCCTAATGAGTAAAATTTGTTACAGACATGTATTTCTTTCCTACTATTGTGATTTGAATGCTGTTACAGTTCCATTTTACTATAAATATTCTCACGACGGTTCCTCTAGAATTAGAAGTTAGACATCCAATTCTTTAGCTACAAAATGGAGGAAGGTATAGCAAATTGAATTCCGTGTGTTTGAAACTGCATTAGTAGCCTCTATACCAAACTCACGGCATCATGCTGTCATCATGTGATATATTGCAACTTTTTTTCCCATTTGCTAAAATGGAGGTGGCGGTGACCAGCACATGATGCATTCAGCTTGTGAGCTGCAGCAACCCATTCTAGAAATTTGAAACAATTTCTGCATATAACAGTCCGTATCCATTTCAGCTGCTATATACATCATCTTGCATGATGTGTAAGTGCCTCAAAATCATTTTCAGATTAGAATTCAGATCTGCACAATTTTGTACGATTTCCGTATCGTTACTGTTCTCAATGAAATTAGTTGCTGAACTTTTGAGTTTGGGGCCATTTGAAAATGGTTTGTGTTTAATTTATATTTCATTTGGGAAATTGCAAACATTCAATATTTGGGTGAAATGGATACATTAGCACCCATTGGTGTCACATTGCTTATTCATGGTCAAAGTTCAGGAAAGCTAAAAGAAGTATACCAATTTGTATCTAGGGGCTAAAAAGAAAAGCTTAGGAAATTTTGTGGACCCTATCAATTTGTTTACTTTATGGCTAAAAACATTGTGCAAACCCAGAACATGGAATAATAATAAAAAAAAACCAAGCTAAATCCCTTTTGGCAAATGTGTCCATTGAAATAACAAATAATTCACATTGAAGAATTTATGTCTGAGGCACAGGTCCCAGTTTTAAAGTGAATGCTTCTATCTGCATTAAACTAATTTTAAACGAGTTTTTTTTAAAAAAAGAAAAAATCTGTCAACCCACAGCTTGTCATCTGGCTTTAAGTCTCCACCAGCAGTTGACCTTTGACAGGACTAATAATTAAATTCACTTTGCCCAAAAGCCACTTCTCACTTGCCTGTGTGGCACTCTAATAACAATTCTGGTCTGGTCTTTGATGATTTATGAGTAAAACTGAACAGTGTATATATACCCAGAACATCTATGGCACTAAGGAATGCCTTTGATGTAATCTCTTTATCTGGCAGAAACATGAGGCTCCTTCAATAATAATTTAAGAGATAATTTATACAAGACAGGAGAGAATGTTAAATGTTACTCTAGATCAGTGATTCTAAGTTTCAGCAAGTTTGAGATGTGTGCACCAACTCCCAGATTTCCCCTACCAGAACTCTGGTAGAGGAATTCTGGGAGTTAAAGTCCATACAGCTTAACCTTCCCAGGATTGAGAAACATTAAGATGGAAGAAGAAAACAATAAAATATGAGATCTCTTATATTAATTTAGAATAATGCAGTGGGCGTAGTATTTGGATTTCAATAAGGCATTTGATAAAGTAGACCACAATCTACAGTACTTCTTGGTAAACTAAAAGAAATGTGTAGACAGCGTCACCTCCAGTTTGTAACTGGCTGACAAATCACACTCAACATGGATCTAAATGGAAGGAAAGAAGCAATAGGATATCCCAAGGTTCCATTTTAGGCCCTGTATTTTTCAACATCTTCATAAACTACCATATTTAGATGAGGGAATAGAAGAGAAATTCAGATGACACTAAACTCACAGGAATAGCCTCCAAAAGATAGGCTCAGGATACAGATGGATCTCAATAGACTTGAACACTGGGTCCTGTCTAACAAAATGAAATTCAAGGTATAAAAAAGTAAGCTTTTACACTTAGGCAAGAAAAATCAAATGTACAGAATAGATGAAATGTGGCTCAATAATAGTAACCATGAGATCTTGGATTTTGGAGTCCTAGTAGATAATCACTTAAATATGAGCTGGCAGTGTGCAGCAGCAACAAAACAAAAATAAAACACCCACCCACCCATACACACACACACCAATGCAATCCTAGGTTGCATTAACAGGGGAATAGAATCAAGATAACATAAAGTATTAATACCTCTTTATAGAGTCTTAATAAGACCACAGTTAGAATATTGAATCTAATTTTGATCACCAATAATCCAATTTTGATTCCCAAGATGATTAGAGGGCTGGAGCCTAAAACATATGAAGAATGGTTGCAGCAATTGGGTTTCTCTAGTCTAGTGAAAAAAGGTCTAGGAGTGACATGATCGTAGTGTTTCCATATTCTTCCACAAAGAAGAGGAGTTAGCCTATTTTCCAAAGTACCAAAAGGCACGACAAGAGACAATGGATGGAAACTAATGAAGGAGAAAAGCAACCTAGAACTAAGAAGAAATTTCCTGACAGTGAAAACAATTAACCAGTGGAAAGCCTTTCCTTCGGAAGTTGTGGGTGCTTCATCACTGGAGATTTTTAAGAAGAGAGTTGACAGTCATTTATCTGGAATTGTATAGTTTCTCCTGCTTGAGCATGGGATTGGACTAGAAGACCTCCAAGGTCCCTTCCAAATCTGTTATTCCAAAATTCTGAAATAAGTAAAATGAAAGAAGTATATAAATGAAATGTTCCTTGGTTTATCATATGTCTGATAGTTATGCCTATATGATGCTACAATTTTAGAGAAATTAAACTTAAATACTAATTAGATACTTACCCAAAACTGATAAGGTAGCAAAATACAACCCTGAATCCAGACTCCTTTGAATGAACTATATTTGCCCTGAAAGTAATGAGAAGCCTTACCTTCTCCCAGTGGTTTCAATAGGGTTTCAGTATAACTGGTTTCATTCAGATACAATCCATTATAGGTGAGGCTATCTAGAGCAGGGGTCCCCAACCTTTTTGGCACCAGGGACCGGTTTCATGTTAAAAAAAGGCCATGGCTCAGCCGGTGTAGAGGGGGAGCAGGGGAAGGGGGAACAGGTGGCGCATGCGCATGCGCATGCGGGGGGATGAATCAGCTCACTTGCCCCTCGGGCCCCCAACGGTATGAGCGGCAGTGCCTGTGCTCTCCTGTCCCCGGTGCGTGCTCTGCCTGGGGGACTGTGCCCTCCTCCTCCTCTCCAGCCCTTTCTAAGAGTTGCACCGCTCACTGCGGCCCAGTTCCTATCAAGCCACGGACCGGTCCCGGTCCGCAGCCCGGGGTTGGGGACCCCTTATCTAGAGCTTCTAACTATTGAAAGGAAACATTTCAAGGTTAGATTTAGTATATTTATGTACTAAGAATCAGTGAGAGGCAAGCCAAACCCCAAAACACAATTCATAAATTAGCTAGGTTAACTGACATCTTTGCTGGAAAACAAATAGCTTCATTATATTATAGTTTTATGAAGATTCTAATGATACCAATAGCAGAACCCTTTGGATCAAATCAGATCCTACTTAATGCCTTGCTTAACCCAGGTAAAAGAAGGAATATATCTGTAATTGGGGTGAGACAAGAGTGTCAATGAGGAAAGGAGAAATAGAGGAGTTATTTAATTCATTGTAAATTACATGTGAACTTTGAGCATTATAATATACATTTTGATTGGAAGTAAACAATAGGCATAGCTAACATGCAGGAAATTATCAGAATTTATTTGTCTGTTGAAAATACTTAGCAATGGCTAAATGTCTTGGAAGTGAAATAATCTTAATTCTTTAATAAATAAATGGAGGCAGACATTTAGAAGAAAATTTTTGATACAGAAGCAGTTGTGACGTAAAGGGTGAAAGGACAATCTGGATTCTCCTCTTTAATATGGATTGGTTGATTCATTGCATTTTAAAGGCCAAATAAACCCAGTTAACTGGGAGGAGTAGGAGGAGTATACAAATTACTGCAGACATTTTGGGAATTTAAATTTAAATGATTCCAGTTCAATATTTATTTTGGTCAGACAGTACAGAAAGAAAAAACCATGAACTGGGAAAGATTAACATGGAGTGTAATAATCATCTCCTTTAAACAAGCAAAACATTTTTTTTTTTACTAACAATGCCTGGTCAATCAGGCCCATCATTTGCAGAAATCTTGATTTTTTTTCTTCTTTTTCCCAAAAATAGTTGCACGTATGTGCAATATGACAAGGGCACTCCATTTTCTTCCTGCTTCTTCTTTAAAAAAAAAAAAAATTTGATCTCCTGGCCATAAAGCACCGTATGCTCATTTGTTGAAAATAAGTGAAGGCCCCCTCTTTTAAAGGAAAAG
>JAPKID020005055.1:0-11336 GCA_026931265.2 Tropidonophis doriae | reverse complement strand
GCATTGCATTGCATTGCATTGCATTGCATTGCATTGCATTGCATTGCATTGCATTGCATTGCATTGCATTGTATTGATAACATTTATCTTCTCACCTTTTAAAATAATATTACAAATATATCCATAGCCACGTATAGGCAATAAAATTCAGTCCATAACTTTTTAGACTTGTTTTCTTCTATTTATAATTAATACTGCTAGTATTAAGTTAAGATATAGAACAATTACAATTCCGTTATGCATCTCTTTTTTCTGCATCATATAATGATTATGCTACTCTGTTCATGGACATACCGAAATCAAAGACCATTGCAATAAATTACAAGATTACATTTTCTTGTCTGAGAAATATAAATTATATCAATCATAAATTTTACATGGGGAATCAATGATTGAAAAATTCCATTTATTCTTTAGTGATTAACATTAAATGAGTAAATGATATGTGAAAATCAAAAGCAGCTTCAGAAAGCCATTTTTCTTTTTTCCTTTTTAATTCAGTATCTTTATATATGTTACAGATATTTGAATTATATCTGGTTATGGGTACCACTGTTCAAAAAGGAGAATGATCAATTGGAAGAAGTTCAAAACAAGGCCATTAAGTTGGTGAGAGGCATGAAAGTTAGCTCTGTGAGGAAGCCTTAAAGGAAAACAATATTTTATTTGTGTGCAGGAGAGGAAATATGTTAACAATCTTCAAATACAAGTAGTCCTTGACTTATAACAATTTATTTAGTGACTGTTACAATGATGCTGAAAAATGTAACTTATGACCATTTTTCAAACTTACAACTGTTGCAGCATCCCCATGATCACCTGATCAAAATCCTGACACTTGGCAACTGACTTATTTTTATAATGTTGCAGCAGGGGTGGGTTCTGGAAGTCACTACTGCTGGTTCGCTTGTGGACATGCATGGGCAGAACAATACAAATTGTTCTGTGCATGCGCAAAATAAATAAATAAAATGGTGCCACCTATGGCACTGCCTCGAGAACCAGTTCGGGGACATGGTAGGCCTGAGTCACTGCCAGTTCCAGCAACTCAGGCTGCCAAACCACTACCAGTTCAGTCGAACCTACACTGGGAACCTACCACTGGGTTGCAGTGTCCTGATGTCATAGGATTTTCCTTTTGTGACCTTCTGACAAGCAGTCAAAAGGGAAGCCAGATTCATTTAACAACTGAGTTCCTTAACTTAACAACTGCAGTGATTCACTTAACTTAAATTTAACAATAACAATCTAGCACCTGTGGAAAGAAATGTTACAAAATGAGGCAAAACTCACTTAATAAATGTCTCACTTAGCAACAGAAATACTGGGCTCAGTTGTGGTCATAAGTCAAGGACTGAATAATTATCACACACAAGGTGTGGACTTAGTCTCTATTTCCCAGACAGCAGGACCGTAATAAATGGGTAAAGCTATAAGGAGAAGGTTAATGCAAGACCAACATCTCTGGTGGTCATTTTGGGTGTCAAAATGCCCCCCAAAATTGGGTTTGACTTATCTATGGATGGGCTTATCCATGAGTATATATGGTATTTTTTTTTAAGTACCAGTATTTACTATAGATGCTTGCATTGCAAGACCATCCACAGATAAGCAGGTTTCACATGTTTAACCAAAATACAATGAAAAATGTGGGTAAGCTTATCTGGCTCATTTCCATGGTATTTTGAGTCAAAATTTGAGAATCAGCTTTTGTGTGGATGACAACTATATATGTTATACATTCCATGATTCTGTAAAGTTATACATTTCCAAGTGGATCATTTTCAAATATTTCAAAAATGTTCAAAGCTTAAAACATATCAAGTTTTAAGGCAAGAAAGGTTGAACTTAAAATCAACCAACTAACCAACCAATTCCCAAGTGCAAAAATATTTTAAATATTTGGCCCCATCACTCTAGGGATGTTCTGGAAGGCTACAACAGGTGTGCTGATTGTGTGTTGCATATGACCCACTAGCCATGCGCTATCTTGAACTAACCAGTGCACTGTTTCTCAATCTCAGCAACTTTAAGATGTTCCCCATGTTGGTTAGGGAATTCTGGAAGGTAAAGTCCATTCATCTTAAAGTTGCTGAGATTGAAAAGGGCTGCGCTACTCAACACTTTGATATCCAAGGATTCCATATTGTTTATTTTATAGCAAACTAGTATTAGTATAACTTTTTTTTTTCTTGTTTCTCTATTTTTGCAGGGGGGATATTTGAAATGGTGGAAAATGAACCTGTTAATGTTGAAGAACTGGCTTTCAAGTTTGCAGTCACCAATATTAACAGAAACAGAACACTGATGCCTAATACTACATTGACCTATGACATCCAGAGAATTAATCTCTTCGATAGTTTTGAAGCCTCAAGAAGAGGTAACTATCTCAGCATTGTAATGCTTTATTGATTCTTCCCATTTTTTCTCTAAAATTTGTCAGTTTTTGCAGTAGTTAATCTACACACGATAACTCCTTTTAGTTAATTAAATGTCTACTTTTCTCTCCCTATGATGGAATCATATTTTTTTCACCCATATACTGAGCATTACTTGTGTAATTATCTGAAATAATTCAATTCTTTGTGTAAGAAAATAGCTGCAAGTGCTGCAGTATTGAAATACCTAGAAAGCCACTCTAAACCTATCTTCTTTGCTAATGTTTAGCTTTGTGATAATAATAGATTATGACAGAAATTCAAACATTTCCTTACTTGCGAATGGATTTTTTCCTACTATTTTGAGTATGTCTGGATATTAAACCATAATTTACATTCTTAATAGTGTCTACATTCTAAAGTTCACCACCAGAAATATGTCATTTTTTTAAGGGAGATATTTAATCTTTGTCACACTTCCCTTTGCCTGTGGCATTGTTGTGAGGATTTGCCATATATTTTCAGTTAAGCCCTTCTAATTAGATGGAAGTATTGATAGAAAGCTTTCTTAAATATAGACCTGCTCATAGTGATATAGACTAAAGTTTATTTCACTTTTCTAAGTGTGGCTTTTTTTAGGTATATCAGACTTCACATCCCCAAATCCTGAGCTCGCAAAGCCTTAATTATGCTGGATAAGAATTATGGAAATGAGGACCAACACTTCTGGATTCCACAAGATTGGGGAACATTGGTCTGCATTATAAATTCAGCCTTAAATGTTTTAATCTTAAAAAACATAAAATTTAAAAGTAGAACTGAAAGGTTTAACATTTAAATTAACAATTAATGAAGGAAAAGGTTATCTTATGTTATTTTAGAAAAATAAACTGTATTACTATAAGCTAAATAATAATTACATGCCTCACAACAGCCTGGCAAACATGTTAAATATAATTGCTTGTAAAACTATTGGATATGCAGAATTTTAGATGCCATTATTTATTGAATAAATTGGCAAACAGATCCTCTGCCTCTGTATACTGAGTCTCCATTTTGTTTTTTTGATGTTACCTTTTTCAGGAAAAGATAAATTGATTAATTGCCTGTTTGTCAGGCATCCTGGGGAACAATATAATAAACAGCTAAACATATCTAACACTTTGAAAATGATATATAAATACTGTGCGAACACACAATTGTTGTCATATCTTTTATATCTAATCTTCTTTCTACCAACTCTTCAGTCATTGCAAGTACTTCACTTTTGCTTATATCATTATATAAAGTACAATATAAGATTATAGCAAAAATAAATAATGAACATGTCCATTTTTTTAAAGAAAAAAAATAATATTGGAGAGAGATAAAATTACGTTTTGTAATTCTATTGAATGAGCAGCTAGGCTGCCATTCATAGGCGAAAATCTACTATAATTTTTAAAACATTTTTATGCCTAAACACTTGGCTTTGGGACGTCATGTTGTGGAAAGGAAATGTCATAATGAACATTAATAATAAACTTTTAAAATAATAACCTGGAAAACAATTATAATAAAACATTAATAAAGACTTCAGACTATAAACATAAAGTGCAAATTACTAAAACCTGACCTGATTTAAATCCTTACAACCTTTAAGGATCATTTTTCATAGTTAGGTCTCCTGGACCATAAATGTAATTTGTCACAAAAAGCACCCATAAAAATTCTAGCACTATCTTAATTCCTTTTTCAGTACATTAACTATATGTTTTTGGATTAATACAATATGTATTATATTGAAATAATCATGAATTCAGCATATATTTTAAATGTTAGTAATAGGTAGCTCTTTCAATCTAAGAATTGTTAAGATTATTACATTCATAATCATCATTGTTGTAAAAGAGTGCTATTGAGCTATTATTATTAGATTTATTTTTTTATTTCTAAAGATATATTTTTCTAATATATTTTATTTTCTAATATATATCATTTATGCATTCAAATTGCTTTATAACAGTGTAATTGTTTTTAATGTTGAATATGGTACACTCACTTTCTTGCTGTAGTTGAACAGTTTACATCATAGATTAATATATCTCATTAAAAATCAGCCATTTCAATCTTTTTTTCATTTTCTACTAGCATCTACTTTGTCAAATTTCACTTTTCTTATTCCCATCATACCTTATTCTTCTAAAGTGAAGAGCCGGTTATTGCTATTTTATACTGTGTACTAGTACAGTTATTTCAGTTGTTTTATTCTTATTCTTGTTTTCTCTCCTGGTTTTTACAGTTGTAGAGCTGTAAAACTTCCAAACAGTACTAAATGCATTTTCCTCTCTGTAAAATTAAGGGTTTTCACAGTTGCAGCCAAAACCATTTATATTTCATGAAGGTATTGCTACCATGCCTTCTAATTTACACTTAATTGCTTATTTTATTGGTTTATGCTCTGAGATCAAACCATATTTTTAAGCCACACAGAGTCAGTTCAAAAATGGGATGAGTGGTATATAAATTGAATAAATAAATCTGAAGGATTCCTATTTTTATTGATTTCAACGTTGTATTAGTTTCTCATTAGAGGAATAATTAGTTAAGGGGAAGGTTGTAAAGTAGCTTAGTATTTATCTTAATAAAATTGCACTTTTAAAAAACTTCTCAATTTGTTTTTTCCCAAGTACGTGCTTTTTGAAGGACATTGTTTCTAATTTAGCTTTAAAAGTTTTAAATGCCTCTTTAGTTTTAGTACTTGGGATTTTAGGATGTGTGTATCCAATGTCCTTATCATATTAAACCAAAACATCATTCAGACATTTAATTCAAACATCCCAAATACCATCCCACTCTCTCCCTCTCCATCCCTCCCTACTCCCCACCTCTCTCGTGTATGTGCGCCTACCATTTTAAACACATACTGTTATGAGCTTTACTGGAAATAATACTAATGTAGAACATTTGCTTAGACATTACCTTAATTTGATTAGACATACCTGCTATATTTATAATGAATGAAGATATATCCTTCTCCCATTCTTTTTCAGCTTTTGCTTGAGTGGTTTTGTTGATGACTTAATTGTGCCAGGATCTTCTTTAGAATTATGTTTTAAGTACAATCGTATGTTCTTTATTATCTTTGTTGTCATTGGAGATATTTAATAAATCACTTATTTTGATTGCTTTTCAAGACATGAGAAATAGCTCTTTGCTCCAATGTTGAACTGTACCTAATTTATTATATTCATTTATTACATTATATTCATTTATTTATAATTTATTTATTATATTATCAAAATAAAATAAATAAATAAGGTATTTTGGCTCAGTTAAATACCAGAGACCAGTTAGAAGACTTAGCTATTCCTTTATTTTATGTTTTCCTACTAGGGCAGCAACTATATCCCTACTATACTTAAAGTATCTCTCCTATTATATGAATCCTATTATCAGTTTCTATATGTCATTCAGTAAAAAATTGTTAGAACATCTTTAGGCTACTAAAGTGTACCTCAAGTGTCTCACTGAACCAAAAGGTAAGGCTAGACCTTAGCTGTAACATTTAAATTATTCTTCAATAAATTATTAAATAATAATTTAAAATTATTGTTCAATATTAAAATTGCTGAAATTGTAACTTTTTGCTGAACATAGGAAGAATAAGTGATAGGCTGTATAATAAAAAGGACCATGAACTTTGGTTATAACATATTGTTTGAACAGTGGTTGAAATAAGTGATGTTCACATTACATTACAATTTAACAGAGAAGTTTCATAAAATATCATTGGAATGTCTCCAAAAATATTATCTGGAATGTATAAAGATACTTCAAATTTTGTTGGAAATGTGGAAGAGTCATTTTATCATGCCCGATTGCCTTGTAAAAAGCCAGAAAATGTGGAGTTCAGATACATATAATGATACAAAGAATTTTAAAGACTAATATTCAATTAGAATGTTTTTGCTGGTACTATTAGACAGTTAGAAAAAGCTATGGAAGACTGCTTTCATATACGATTACCACTTTGAGACTATTATATGTGCAAAAATGGAAAGACTCTGAAATAGCCACAGTGGACTTATTTACCTAGAGAAAGATCAATTATTACAATTATTAGTGATTGGAAGTCTCCAATGGGCTTTTTCTGAAAAGTCTTACCTGTGTAGATTAAACATGGACAATTTCCTTAATTTTATCAATATCTTTTCTTGATGCATATATCATAGCAGGACTTTTCACTATTCCACAGAACTCTGGGGCTCCATAAGAATTTGATGGGTTCCAAGGGCAGAAGAAAAAAGTTTGCAACTAATTTTCTATCACCAGAGATTGGATTTGAAATCTGCATATCTTTTAATGAAGGTTTTGAGATTTGAAACAATTTGAAAATTCCCTTATTATTTATTTGTACATGTAAAAGAATCTCTGATTTTTTGAGGAAGAAGGAACTAATGCATAGCCTCCAAATTCAATCAGATTAGTCTGCTGATGTTGCCAAAAACATTGCCAAAATAATTTAGTATGCTCTAGGTGTATAACTATCCTGTGTCAGTCCTATAACAACATCCTGTAATAAGTTTCTGAATCATCTTGAATAACTGTATTATGCTGGCTGATCTTATCTCATAAGAAAAAAGTCAGATGTCTCCTAGATGATTATTTATAATACCCTCAATACAAAAAAGGACTGCTCACAGACCACACACAATCCTATGGCATGCTTTCACTGAACTGCCAAAATTGGGCAACTAAAACAAATAATCCAACAGTCTCCAAAAGTGCCTTCCTTGGTTAGATCAAGGAAACAAAGAAAGAAGGGGAAGAAGCGATGATAAAATGACAATGAACGTGACAGTATGTGTTGATTTTCAGAGATATTGATTTTTTAAAATAAGGAAAAATAATAATCAGGCTCAAATTATCCTTCTTTGGACACATTATGCAAAGACCTAGTTTTTTGGAGAAGGCATTAATGCTGGGAAAGAAAGAGAAGAAGACAACTAATGGGAAAATGGATAGATTCAGTTACACTGGTAATGAATACACCAGTAGAAGACCTGAAAGATTAGGTTAGGCATAGGTTGTCATGAAATCTCTCAGTGTGATCTCTAGGAGTCAAAAATGACTTGCACATAAGTTACTCAATGCATATTGATTGCACATAATCAATCCATCAATAAGTCAAAATTGTAGAGTAGTTAAATCAAATCTTCCTTTAAAACAGGATAGTATCTATTTAGAGCTGGAAATAATATGTCAGGCAAATTTGTTATTCATAGTTATACCTAAAAATATTTGTGAGTGTGTGAAACTGCATATTTCCTCTGTTGTTTCAAACTCTTATTAACTTTTCAAATATAATGTTACTTTCTGTTTGTATACAACATAGAAAATGTGTTTACATGGGATAATCCAGACAAAATAGAAATTAGAATTAATTGGATTTGGTATAACTATGATTAAATAAAAATGATAAACCAATTACTCTCATCTGCTCATTAAGATATATTGAAAGCTGAATTGAATATCATACATATTATATTCAAAATAATTACGTTATTTATTTTGGGTTTATATGAATAAAATAAATAAATATTTGTTATAAAATTCTGAGGTTAGACCTATCTTGAGAAATTCTCAATAAACATAGCTGATTAAGTCAAACTAAAATTACTAGACATTGGCATTTTAAAAGCTTGATTCAATATTTAATAGCAATAGCACTTAGGCTTATATACCACTTCACAG
The DNA here is from genome assembly GCA_026931265.2 of Tropidonophis doriae. NCBI lineage: Eukaryota > Metazoa > Chordata > Lepidosauria > Squamata > Natricidae > Tropidonophis > Tropidonophis doriae. Next base: position 3,222 of record JAPKID020005055.1, on the reverse strand, counting down.
TGCTTTTACAGCCCTCTTTAAGTGGTTTCACAGTCAGAATATTGCCTCCAACAATCTAGGCCCTCATTTTACTGACCTCGGAAGGATGAAAGGCTGAGTCAATCTTGAGCCTGGTGAGATTTGATCTGCCAAATTGCAGGCAACCAGCAGGCAGCAGAAATAGCCTGTAGTACTGCACTCTAACCACTGCGCCACTGTGGCTCTTATTAATACTAGTATACCTATCATTAGTATGCCTATGGTTTTCTGGTTTTAGTTGTTTTTAGTTCTCTAATTTATTTTGTATTATGAATTTTGTAATTGGAAGCCTCCTCATTGGTTAATTTAAAACAATGAAGCATTGATGAACACATCATTCCCTTTTTTTCTGCTGTGTAATTACTTTTTCTCAAATGAAACAATTTATACTTATTACATTTTTCTGTTTAGAAAAAGTATTACAAATTAGAAAGGTTGTTACCTCTCTCTCTCTCTCTCCCTCTCCCTCCCTGCCTCCCCCTCTCACAGCATGTGATCAGCTTGCTCTGGGGGTAGCTGCACTATTTGGACCATCCCACAGCTCATCAGTCAGTGCAGTACAATCTATTTGCAATGCACTTGAAGTTCCACATATTCAGACACGATGGAAACATCCAACAGTGGATCTCAAAGACTCTTTTTACATCAACCTCTATCCAGACTATGCAGCCATCAGCCGGGCAGTTTTAGATTTGGTGCTACATTACAACTGGAAGATAGTAACAGTTGTATATGAAGACAGTACAAGTAAGTATTGTGAAACATTTAAAAATATTTTACATTAACAGAAATGCTCCTGATTTTCTTAATTATTAATAATTATTAGATCAGAACTTCAGAAGCACTATGCCTTCTTCTGCATTCACCTAAGATACTGGAATAAAACCAAGAAGACCAGGATGAAATCAACCTTCAGCCACAGAAATTCAATGGGTGACCTTAGGCTAATTATTGACACTTACCCCATTCTATCTCTTGCAAGAAGAAAAAAAACATCCTCCTCACTTAACCTCCTCATCTCCTCATCTCTACCCTTTTGGCTGCCCTCCACTCTGCCACTGATGCCTAGCCATGTTGTCCCCCACTGCCATCAGCTTACCTTCTCTGTCTTCTTCTTGCTACTGATGAAACATCCCCAGCTGAGGCAAGTGCTGCTGTTTGTGAGGCCTTCATCAGGTCTTTGTGACACATCACCTGACCTTGCAAGGTCTCCAGGAGACCTCCATGATGCTTCCTAGTACCTCATCACAGAGGTCTCATGGAGCTGCTTATTGTTTAAAACTTTTTTTCTCATTACGCTTTTTGTTTTATCTCATTACTATTTGATGCTGGTTATATCTTTGTATGGAAATTTTGTCTTTTAAATACTTGCCTGAGAATAAGGTCCAATAAGATCTAAACAGAAGATGGCCATTTACAGGATTAGGGATAAATTGGAGACACAGTAACAATGGCAGTAGCACTTAGACTTATATACAGTTTTTAGTGCTTTAAAGCCCTCTCTAAGCAGTTTACAGAGTCAGCATATTGCCCCCAACCAATCTGGGTCTTCATTTTACCAACTTCAGAAGGATGGAAGGCTGAGTCAACCTTGAGCCATTGAGAATCAAATTGCTGGCAGTGAGCTGAATTAGCCTGCAATACTGCATTCTAACCACTGCACCACCTCCAATAGAAGAAAATGGAATAGATATTCAATCAAGTAATTCTTGGAATTCTATTTTTTATTTTTCTCTGTAGGTTTGCCAACCCATTTTTTAATCTATTGTAAAAAAATTCTTACATGAATTTAAAAATATTGAATTTAGCCTTTATCTATTATTTTGGTATTATGATTTTTTTTAGTCCAAAGTAAGCATTTGAATCTAAACTCAGACTCTATCCTTGAGACAGGAAGCTATGAAATATCAGGGATGCATATCAAGAGACGAAATGTCTGAAATTTATCGGGGCAGGGGGGAAACCACTAAGTGACATTAACTATCATCTCCCTTCCCAGCATGCAACATGTAAGAATGAGAAGCCCTGTTCAAACCAAAGCTAGAGCGGATAGCAAAGAGTTAGATCCTTTCTAATCCTCATGACAAGATCATATTTGCTTCAGATGGGCTCTCATTTATTTTGGAGCTAAATGGGGAAAGAACCAAAAACGATAAGGGTTGAAAAGTAATATAATCTCTTCCTCTTTTTGACATATTTTCTTGTCACCTCACAGAACATATTTGTAGATATGAAAAGAGATCTGTAGGCATTATGGATTAGACTTTTCCTTAATTAATCCATTTTCTCCCATTAAAATTCACCAGCAGCTATAATGTGAATTTTTCTTGCTGAGGACACCATATGATAAAGGATCTTTTTGAGCCAAGAAGTTTTAAACAGTAATTACAGCAGATATTATTATGCATTGCTCTGCTATTATAACCTTCAGGAATGACTGAAGAAGCTTCTTCGGCAATAGAAGCTTAGCCAAGCTGTCGATTAACAGCCAACTTACATATCTTCCTTTATATTCAAAGTCTTTTCAGGAAGCCCACAAACCTGATCCAGCCAAAACCAGATTTGTTTAGTGCTTCTACAATTTTCACTTCAATAGTCGTAATGGTTTATATTTTTTATTGGCTTGTGGGTGTTTAAAAACTGAAAGAAAATCAGTCTACCAGGAAAAAAAGACAATTTTATCAGTTCAATGTGAGGCCTTGAGCAAAGACAATAGCTGGCAGGAGAGCAATCACTCCTGCACATCAGAGTAACTAGAGTATATTTTATGCTGTTTTATACATCAGTTTGCATTCTTTTAGTGCAATTCTTATGCTGCAGATGTTAAAGAGAGCCGTACAAAGCAAAGCAAATGGGTCCATTCACAAATCTGCTGAAGATTCATTACCATAATTACCATTTGTTAGAGGGTTCTTTTAAGCAACCGTTACTTGTATTCAAATTCTTTCTTTGGAGGGTCTCTTTTGACTTATGGAAAAAAAAAATCTTAAATATGTACAATACAATAATACAATACGATAGCAGAATTGGAAGGGACCTTAGAGGTCTAGTCCAACACCCTGCCTAGGCAGGAGCCCTATGCCATTTCAGACAAATGGTTATCCAACATCTTCTTAAAGACTTCCAGTGTTGGGGCATTCACAATTTCTGGAGGCAAGTTGTTCCACTGATTAATTGTTCTAACTGTCAGGAAATTTCTCCTCA
>JAPKID020005054.1:0-11336 GCA_026931265.2 Tropidonophis doriae | reverse complement strand
ATTGACCTGTGCGCCGCCTTGGGTCCTTTTTAAAGGAGAAGGGCGGGATATAAATAAATTTATTATTATTATTATTATTATTATTATTATTATTATTATTATTATTTATTATTATTATTATTATTATTATTATTTATGACCATTTTTCATACAAGACAGTTGCAGCATCCCCATGGTCACATGATCAAATTTCAGATGCTTGGCAAATGACTCATATTTATGGTGGTTGCAGAGTCCCAGGGTCACGTGATCAGCTTTTGCGACCTTCTGACAAGCAAAGTCAATGGGGAAGCCATGATTCATTTAACAAATGTGGCAAGAAAGGTTGTCAAATGGGGGGAGGGGAAGTCACACAAATGTCTCACTAAGCAACTTAAATTTTGGGCTCAATTGTGGTCGGAAGTCGAGGATTACCTGTATAAGATCTATTTGATTCTGCCTAACATCACTCCCTCTGGGGAGAATCAGAAGTTACTGAATTCAGTTTTGATTCTCTATGATAATTGGACAACATAACTATTAGCTTTCCTGGTTAAAGACAACAGGACTTTCAGCCAGCTTCTCAGATTTACACTACTAGGTTGAATGAATGAGTGGACATGAGTGGTCAATATGCCAGTCCATTCCAAAAGTTTCTGCGGAGCCATATTTTTACAGCTGGTTGAAGATGTTAGGGGAGAGGACATATCTTTTAAGCTGTTACTGCTATGCAAATAATTCCATATTTGTCAATTCCTGCTTTTGCGACTCAACTATATTCAAATTGGAAAAAACCTCAATCTGGCACTCAGTGTAATGGAAAATGACATAGTATACACTGCACCTAAACTGAAACTAAAAGTGACACCTCTAGAAGTGACCAGGAAGTAGTATATTTCCTTATTCAACTTCCTTGACATTACTCCCAGAGCAGTGGTTGGTTCAAATTTTTATACTACCGGTTCTGTGGGTGTGGCTTCGTGGGTGTGGCAGGGGAAGGATACAGGATCAGCTGGGACTTAGGAGGCAGAGAAGAGATGGGGGCGAGGCCAGTCAGAGGTGGTATTTACCAGTTCTCTGAAGTACTCAAAATTTCCGCAACCGGTTCTCCAGAACTGGTCAGAACCTGCTGAATACCATTTCTGTTCCAGAGATCAAAGTTATATGTAAAGTGTCAGGAATGGTGGAGGGTTGTTTGTTTGGTTTTTTTTGCAATTGCTGTATCGGGGTGGGGGGTGGGGGGAAACCTGCTGTTTGAATCAAGTCACAGATCAACCAGTGCCACAGGTTCACCATCAGGACCCTATGATAGGATGGGTGGCCAATACATTTTATAAATTAAATAATAGGTCTCCTGCAAATTTCCTCCATGAGCACTTTCCCCTGTTCGCTGAATGTACAACTATCCATTTGCAGGAAAATCCGTACAGTTAACCCAGTTGTATAGAAGAGTTTAAGCATGTACAAAGTAGAAATGCAAAGTTGTGGAAAGTAAATTTTGCAACTTGACAGTGATAAAATGAAGAACATTTTGCTGGCTGTTCCCAATTTGTGGACAGGGTTATCAAAGTAGGCGAGATGATGCTTCATCCAAACTCCACCCCTTCTGTATATGTGTTGACAAGGATATAAAATGTTCACAAAACTTGTACAATCAAAGTAATTGCAATATCATCTGACATCTTGCCTGGTTTGACATTGCCCTGCAGTGGCAATTACTTTCACTTTCTCACTTCATTTAATCATCTATTATATTCCATGTATAGCTGTCTGGAACACTGACCTGTGTCTGGGGGTTGGTTTTCATCAGCAATTGTTCACACGATTGAAGGAAATAATACTTTGCCATCTTCTATGTCAAGATCGACTAATTTTTTTCTGAGAGTTAAACCAACAGGTTTTTCTCCCCTTTTAGCAATCAACAGGCAATCTTCATGTTTATGATTACTTGGTTATCTTTTAATGACTACAGAATATATTGCTTTATTCTAAATAATGAGGTCCACTGCGATAGATCTACACTTAATATTTCTTTGGCTTATCTTACCATGGAATAGTTCTAATTAACAAGAAAGGACCACTTACATTTGTTTCAACAATGAATTGCATGCCTTGCATGAGTATAAACTGTCAGGAAATTTAACCAATTTAAGAAATCCCTTTCTGGATTTTAAGCCCTTCTGCTTTAGCCGCTGTAGTAACCTGATGTTTTGATCAGATATTTACCCAATGCCCATGATTGCAGAATTCCCTTGTTCCTTTACTCATCCAAGCACACACATATAATGTCTCCTGTTATTCAGAAGAAAATGACAGAACTTGTGTCAATTTCCAAAATGGAAGAAAAAGACGGAACTATATTCCATGAATGAATTTATTAAAAAGGTCGAACTTCTCTGAGAAATTTATTTATTTAAGGGCAGTGATCAATTACTATGGTGGCGGTGGGGGGACATATTGCACAGTATCAAAATGGAGTAAAGAGGTTGGTCTACAGTAGGAGGAAGCACAAGAAGAAAATCAGGTAAGTCAGCAAGCACTATGGATAGGTAGCACAAAAGACAAGCAGGGAGTGACTTCACATCTGGTAGGAGCTAACTACCAGAGGTCATTGTATGTTCCTCCAGCAACAAATGATTCCTGGTCCATGGTCATCTCGGTACGAAGAGGTCATGCAGATCAGCTCTTAATTATGGCCAAAGGGTTTCCAGGACAGAGATTGTGACATCTTGATTGTTGCATCCAACAAATTAAGAATTAATTTTTTAAAAAAAGATTCAAGCCAAATTGGGCTATGTCATAGTTCAAGATACATGACCATGCCTTTACATGACAAATTCAGACTTTCAAAAACTCTCCATTATAATTCAGCTAGAATTCACTTTTCCTGCACAGCTAAACAGTTGGATAAATCAACAGTTTCCTGCTAATGTTTGAGCTAAATGGTAAGAGGAGATTTAGGCAGCCCTAAACAAAATGGTTTCAAAGATCATAGACCCCCATTGCAACACATCCCTTGGGGAACCACTTTCTGGTGCACCATAATGTGATTTCTTTGTTTTAAAGATTTATGTGATAATATGAATCCAACCATTCCGGTTTAGTCTTATGTGTAAGACACATTTGTTTAACAAATCATGATTTCAAAATCACGGGTTTTTTTGCAGAGTAAATCCAAAGGGCTGGGAGTAGCATAAAGGAGAGTAATCACATTAATGAAAAACAAGAATAAATAATTTAATGCGGTTATTAGGTGACTAAAAGTGCCTTCAAAATTCTTGCAATCTTTCTCTGTTCCATGGATTACTGCCCTCTAAAATCTATATATGACAGTGCCAGATAAAATTTTAAGATTCAAAACAACATATACCTACCCACCCACTTTCTCTCTTTGTAAGAAAAGAGGTTTAAGAAGTTCAGAAGTAAAGCCAGGGAACAATAGAAAATAAAATGGAGATAAATTTGCTGTCAGCATATTAAAAAACAAAACTTGTAGAATAATATATACCCAAGAAATTATCAAATGGCAAATGAAAATTAAAATAAAAACAAATGGGAGTTTTAAATCTATATCTTAAAACTAGAATTAAACATCGTGAAGCAAGGCCCTTTAATTGTATTAGTTCTTACCTGAAGTTTAGGACATCCATGTCTTCTGCTGGAAACATGGCAATAACAAATCATTAGAAGCATTCCGCTAGAGACTGACTTCTTATAGAAGGTATTGCGAAAAGTTCTTAACAGAATAATTAAGTTGGAACGGACCTTGGAGGTCTTCTAGTCCGACCCTCTGCTCAGGCAGGAAACCATACACCTTTTCAGACAAATGGATGTCCCATTTCTTCTTCAAAACTTCCAGTATTAGAAAATACACAACTTCTGGAGGCAAGTTACATCACTGATTAATTGTTCTCACTGTCAGGAAATTTCTCCTTAGTTCTAGATTGGTTCTTTCCTTGATTAGGTTCTATCCATTGCTTCTTGTTCTGCCCTCAGGTACTTTGGAGCAGGGGTCACCAATATTTCGGACCTCAGGGACCACTGACTTCATAATTTTAAATCCCGCAGACCACTAATATGATCTGCCTAATGGGCATAGCTAGGTGATCATGTGACTGGGTGGGAGTGGCCAACTCGAAGTCACTCACATTGAGGGGTGCCTTGCTGGCCTCTACTTGTCCCTTCCCTCCCAGCCACTCCTCGCCTCCCTGCCCGGGCTCCTTTGGGCCCCAACAGGACATAGTTGTTGGAGCTAAGCAGCCACCATAAGGAAGAGTTGGCAAAATAGCTGTCTCAGTTCAAATTGGATATGACCAAGAAGGAGGCTCTGCAGAAGCACCTCACTGAGAACTACAGCCATAGGCTTTCCAAGCAGAGGGAAGACATGTGGTAGTGCAAGGCCAGGTACAGGTGCCTGGAGGGTCAGCAGGCTGAGATGGTCAGCCAGTTATAGGCCATGATGCTGTCTCACTGGAATAAGGCCCTCCGGCTCTTCTCCCCTAGCAGCACTTCCCTCCAACCTTTGGAAGCCCCTCACCAGAAGGCTGAAGCAGACCCCAATTAGGAATTTCTGCCTTCCCTCTACCCACAAAAAGACCATGAAGGAGGAGACTCTCTGCAACAATCCCAGCATGGGCGACTGCAAGGACCTGGCATGGGACCGCTGCAGCCCATCCTCCAGCAGCAGAAAAAACTCAGGACCTGGTCGCGAGATGTCTCATGCTCCTTGGCAGATGGGGAAGAAGCTCTCCTGTTCGTTGGCCTCCCACTCTGGCCTACCTTGGCAACTGGACTGTTGCTCTCCACCCCCTTTCCTGTTTGTCTGCTGGATCAATGCAGGGAGATGTCAACCTAGCTTCACATTGGGGCACTTGTGTGCCCAGACCAGGAGCTTTTTCTCGACCTCCCACCCATCTCTTCTGCAAGGCTTCCAGGCAGGAGGCCTGAGAGAAATGGCCTGATCTGGGCATAAAAGCCTTCCAGGAACCTCTTTTGTGTTCCTTCTCTCAAGGAGAAGCTTTGTGGTTGATCTGAGTGAAGGAAAAAGAAGATGGGCAGACTGACAGTAGCTTGCTGGCATCGGTGGGAAAGTTGGTCCCAGTCACAGGACTGGCCTATTGGTCATCCCTTGAAACAGAGTCTACTTGAGTACAACTTTAGCGTTGCCTACATTAAAGATCAAGTGTGATTGTGTCACCAAATTTCAGGGATAGGGAACATTCAAAATCATATATTTCTAATATTTTTGAAGGAGAAAGTACAACTAGTCCTTAAATTACAACCATTCATTTAGAAATCACTTGAAGTAACAACAGTGCTGGAGAAAATAATTTATGACTGGTCCTTGAACTTATAACTGTTGCAGCATCCCCATAATCACGTGTTCAAAATTTGGGCACTTAGCAATCAGCATGGTTGCAGTGTCCTGGATTCACGAGATTGCCAGTTGGCGTCCATCAAACAGTCAATGGGGGAAATTGAATTTGCTGCACAACTGTGTGATTCACTTATCAACTGCAGTGATTTGCTTATAACAAAAATATTGTAAAATCACCTGGGACAAGTGCCTTGCTGAGCAATGGAGATTCTGTTCTTGCACACAACTGTAATTGTTAGTTGAGGACTATCTCTGTGCATATGATATGGACACAAACCTTTTGCGTCTATTTCTGACCTTTAATTAAGTAAAGTGCACAGAAACAGAGTCAAGCATTTTTTTTTTCAAAATCAAGAAATAAACACATAATACCTAGTCCAAGTTCCTTTTCTATCTTAACACATTACCAAACTGTCCCACAGATGCTCATTTTGTGGGCCTGGTCATGAAGCTATAGGTGCCAGGCTAATCAAAGCCAAACTGGAAGGCTGGGAACAATTAACTCTCCATCCCCCTTACTGGTGTTGAATCAGACTGCATGCCCCCAGGGGTGAAATTCAGCAGGTTCTGGAAAACTGGTACCCGAAATTTTGAGGAGGTGGGAGAACCGGCAAATACCACCTCTGGCTGGCCCCAGAGTGGGGTGGGAATGGAGATTTTGCAATATCCTTTTCCCAGGAATAAGGAGGGAATGGGGTTTTTGCAGTATCCTTCCCCTGCTGTGCCCACCAACACACACCTACACAACTGGTAATGAAAAAAATGAATTTCACCACTGCATGTCCCCCAAAAGACCTTATATTAAAAAATTATCCACACTTCACTTTAGATCTCAACTTAAAATGGGATCTCCACCACGGAAAGCCAGCTGCTGTATCCTCTGCCAGTCCTGGATAAATCTCAAGGTTAGACTAGAGGAAACTGATATAGTGAGTGAACCATATTCTGAAGCTACACGAAATACATGATGGGGATTAGGCACAATACTTACCTGACCCCACTCTGGCCAGCTGTCATAAACAAGACACCCGAAGAGCCAGTATCTTTACTGAATGAATTTATTGTTTTTGAACTAAAGTTGTTCACAGTTATTTAACAAGGGATACATCAGAAGGTTCCTCTTTGTCCTTTGGAACTGTTAAATAATATCAGATTGTGTCCACGAGTGTGTGCAGGTGTATGCATGTGTCATCCAAGTACAAAATAGGAAGGATAACAAGAGGTATTGCTTTCATTTATTCTTATGTCTTGTGTAAATGATCTCCTTCCTGTGTGTACTATATGGGCTATTATTGTTATTAATATTATTATTATTATTATTTGAAATCCCAGCCTTTTGTAGAGGTACAAGTTAACAGAAGCCTTAAAAGCTATACATAAAGGAAGAAAAACCAGGGAAACGGACTGAGGGCGGTGGAAGAGAAGCTTTGGAGAGAATGAAGGAGAAAATGGAGGCAGAAAAGACAATAGAAGCAAGAGAGAATAATTTACAGCAATATCATGCAATTAAAACTGCCTCCAGACCTCTACATTCTCACCTCCCTCTTTCCCCAGCCACCACCCTACCAAGGTCTAACATGCACACAGCAATAGAAGAGAAAAGGTTAAGATTAGGAGAACCAAACCAAACCACAACAAAAAACACCTTCCACTTTTGTGGATCTTTTTCAAAATATTGGTTGTTGTTTTTTTTTTCAAACCTATATACAGGGGAAAAAAACAGGTCCAATAAGGGTAGAATGAACCAGGACAAACATAGGAATAAAAATAATAGGAAAGAAACACAAAAAGTGAGGAAGAAATCTAATATTAACATTAAAAAATATTGCAGTTTAACACACACTTATAGGAACCCAAACAATAGCAATTGAAGATAATAAGGGGATCAAATACTAACTCTACATTTAAAACATACTGGATTTTAGAAACTTGTCATCATCTTTTTTGCCTGTCATTTATGGTATTTTAAAAATCGTCCTCTCCAGCTAGACTTGGAGAGAGAGAAAGAGAGCGGGAGAGAGAGGGAGACATCAAATGAAAAAGAAGAAAAGGAGCATTGGTTAGAGGAACAAGTTGTGTTCTTGTTGAAATTTCACCCCCTTCCCCAAATAAATACAAATCAATGTCACCTCTATTCAGTAATGAAAGCAGAAGATATATCTAACATCTTAAAATTTTAAATATATATATATTTATATTTATATATATGCATTATAAATAATAACCAAGACCTAATAATAACTTAACTACACAGAAAATCCAGCCCACTCATCTTTCTTCAAAAACAAAGGAAAAAAAACCCAAAACAAATATAAAAATATCTTGCAATACTTTTAAAAGTTTACAGTAGCTTTGTGTTGAACTCGTCCATAGTGCTATCTCCTCCATATTTTGTTCGAATGAAACTATGTACCAGTGGCTATACACACAGGCACGCACAAAGGAAAAAGGGGGGAAAATCTATTTCTCATCTCATAGTCTTCTTTCGCATTAAAAAACAAACAAACCCAAACGTACATACACAACCCAAATAAATAAACAAAACCAGCAAATAAATAATACTGATATATCAATGCAGCACTAATGACACCATAATTGCATCCAGATGTGTGATGTAGCAGATAATTCAGCCAGCCGAAGGGAAATTCCAATGTGGAAGGAAAGGTTTGAGAGAGCAGATCAAGAAGAGAAGAAGTTCTAATAGCAGTGGTGATGATGGTGAAGGTGGTAGCCAGAGCAGAGCTTGGCAGCAGGTGAGGCTGTGCCTCAGAATTGGATTCTTGTCCTTTGTCCTTGCTGCCCAGGGCGGCTTTTCCCTAAGCTTCAGTGTCCATGTTTGCTTGACTGTATCCTTGTATTTTTGTTTCCCTCAAGTTTATGGCTGCCTCTCCAGCCATTTGAAGAAAAAAAACAAACAACCGATTTGAGATTACAAAAACACAAACACAATTTGAAAAAACAATTCGGATGGGAAGAAAGAGATGGAAGGGGGGAGGGACAGTCCTTATAAAAATCTTAACATGGAATGAGAACAAAATGCCACCCTATTCCCTATCCTCCCCTCCCCCCTTTCCCAGAGTCTAGTTTCACCAGGAGGAAAGGGCGTAGTAGTCACAGCCAACGATGCTTTCCTGGAATTCCAACTGTGACAGGTTGCAATTTCTCAGCTGTTCTCTGCACAGAGCACCGGAAAAAAAATTGTGTGTTGAGGGCAAATGGAATGGAGGAGACCCATTTCCTGCAGTGGGAGACAGGAGGCTGGAAGTTCCCTTAACCCTCCCCCCCAAAACCAGTCCGTGGACAGTCTTACATCACCGGCCTTCCGTGAACAAGCATTCGCGGAGCACAGAAGGTGAAGATGTTGGCTGACATGTTAACTTTTCGGGATAATTCCTGGTAGTAGATTGGAAACAAGCGGTGGTATCAGAAACAGAGAGAACACAGGAATATAATGGGGATGGTTGAGTCAGAAGCAGGGGATGTGTTACGGTGAGGGGGAGGAGTTATTGCAAGTACTGGGAGGAGGAAGTACTGGGAGGAGGAAACAAAACCCAAACAAACAGGATTTGCCAAAACGGGCTTGTCAATTGTTACTCTTTTTTTTCCCCTTTTATATGTCTGTGTGAGTGTCTATGTGCATGTGTGTGTGTGTTTGTGTTTGTGTGCATTATTTGTATAGGTATCATATAAATCTATATATGTGTGGATTATATATATTTACATGTGCATGTATATATATATATAATTTTTAAATATATATATATATGTATTTATATATATATGTATGTATATATATACACACATTGTTTTTCCATACAAAATTTTACTATAGACAGTTTTGTCCTATGGTAGCACTATTATATACACCCAACTAGTTTAGAGACTAAAGAATACTCATTCATTTGGGGAGCTTTTCTTCACTTTTCTAGGTGATTTTTATTGGATTGAGTTAATTTTTTTCCTTAGTGCATTTATTTAAGGTTGGTCTTGTAAGCCGAGTGATGAGGCCATCTTTGCCTTCTCTTTGCCAGCGGGGAACTTAGTGTCTCCTCTAGACCCATAGTCACTTTTATCGGAATCGCTCCGCTTGCTGTTTGTACTATGCTTGGTTGGCGTGCCGGGGGGATGGCTCACCTGCCCGTTCTTCTCGTCTGAAAAAAGTTGTTTAATTACGTCAAAGAAGTTACTCAATGGGCTGCCTGGGTATACAAAACAGAGGAGACAAAAACAAAAAGAAAACAAAGAAAGCAAGAGAGAGAGAAAGAAAGAGAGAGAGAGATAAAGGGAAGAGGAAGAGAAGAGAACAAACAAACAAATGAACAATGGGGTTTTAAACATGATGAGCGGTCCAGAGCCACGTGCATGGGTGTGTGTGGAGGATGAAGACAATGAGTAAAAAAGGAAGAGCATCAGGAAGGGAGCACCACCTTAAGCATATGGAAACTCTGGAGCAAGGAAGGCCTCATTGGGTAGCTGAAATCCTGCCCTGTTCAGCAAGTATGGAATATTTCTCCAGCAAAGCTATTGCAAGGCATTATGCAGGCTGCTATGCAGCAGAAAATCACCATGGGCTTGTATACAATTCTTCTGAAATTAACTTAACTGAAGTGAGTCATGAATAATGGAACCTATGCATGCTGACTAGGAATTCCATTCAATTGAATTCAAGGAACCTTACATGCAGGCAAGTGTGCTCGAAGTAACTTAATTATCTCTATTAATTAGATTATTAATTTCAAAGAGAGGAGATCCGTGTGCGTAAAGGAGGAACACGCAAATCTGGTTCTCCTTTGAAATGAATTTTGCACCGCTTGTAAAAAATATATAAATGCATTCCTAACCATTTTCTGTATGAGTACTTTATTTTGTGCTTTAGTAATGCTACTGAACCTGATTTGCCAGTCTCTGTCATCTGCTGCAAACCTGAAGCGCTCTTTAGAGTTCATAGAATCCATATACATCTGGCAAAACACACAGGAATGGAGACAATGAAATACATACCTACAGACACAATGCATTCTGTGAACTATAGAGATGTCCTCCACCTCTTCATTTCATGACTAAGTCCCCAAATCTTAATGGTGTAGCAGACTGTCTTGAGCAACCCAGACATACCACTGTGGTGGTAAAAGGCATCTCTTTCCCGCACATATGAAGCTGCATTTGCTATGCCAACCCTATCTTGAAAACCAATATGAAAAAGCTAGGCCAAACTGGTTGATATCAGGAATTATCAGGGCTACCGGCTATACAGGGGAGGGTTAAAAAAAACATCCCAGAAGAAGGGCAGTGGTAATAATTGTCTACGGTGGTCAAGAAAAAAAAAAACAGGCACGAAATCACTAAGAGCTAAGCTTGACTTGAAAAGTTGTTTGTTTGACCTCAAAGGCGATTCCCCTGAATGGTTGAAATTTGAGCAAAACACAATTAGGAAAAGTTGAGTTTTGTTTGTAAGCTATTAGGGCAATTCCATTCCTTGGAACAAAACAGTCAGATATAAGTATTCTTTTAATGAAGTTAGCAAAGTTTTGAATCCATGCTATCTCAAAAACCTGCACATAAAGCAGATGGCAGCTACTATGGTGCTCAGCCACTTTCCATGTGTTGGTTGAGACAAGAAAGTGAAAAATACAAATCTGATCACCCCTTCAACTTGGAGATGATGTAGTAACAGGGCATCGAATGAAATTTCTCACTGATATTTGTTTGGAATGATTGATTTTTTAGAAAAAATGCAACATTTAAATAAAGGTCGGACAATATTATACTAGTGTAAAGCAATTATTCTACTAGAGTAAAGCTGCTGCAAATACAAGATTCTCATTGTAAGGTATAGTATTGCAGAAAAATGAATTCGACCAGAGAAACATCTATATTAATTTGTTATTACAAAACTAACTCGAGCTTCCGGGTTGAGCAGCGGGTGCCAATGGCAGCTCTTTTGAGCTCGCCGCCCCAGCCGCCCGTAAAGAGGCGTTTT
>JAPKID020005053.1:0-11337 GCA_026931265.2 Tropidonophis doriae | reverse complement strand
TACTGGTTTATCAAAATTCTGAGCCCATTTAACCATACAATCCTTAACCAATTCAGTTTCTGAGTCACGTTCCAACAGTACATTATATATTCTTTTAATATGTTTAGGACCAGTCTCTTCTACTTGTTTAATATGTTCTGCTTCAGACGTCATAGAGCCCCTGGATTTTTTGATTGGTTGTGTCAAGCCACAACTGGAGGATTTTCCTTGTGGGCGACAGTCCACAGTGTGGCAAATGTGTTATGAAGCTAAATGCTTCAGCTATCCTTTTTCTTTTGTTTCAATTCATGGCCTCCTTGCAACTTTCCCTTTTTTTCCATTTTCCTTCTTCTAACCTTTATGCAAATGAAAGGAACTGAGCAAGAGACACAGTGGGTGAAATGTCAGGAGTAACCAGGAGAGTATGAATTCGAATGATTCCGATAGCAAACTCGGTGTGTCACTCGTACATTATTAATACTTCACCAAAATATGCAGGTCATTTTCATATATGACTCAAAGGTGGATTTGCACCATTAAAAAATTGTACAAATAAAATCTACATTTACAAGTCTACTGAAAGAAAGTACTTGGCCTTTGTTTCTCACCTCTAGAGAAGTTCATTCCAGTTTAATTAAGAGGATGGGAAAAGTTACATCATATCTAGGCTTGATTCTTCTAGGACTCATAATTTTAACCATGCTTTCCTAGATGGTCTAGTTCTAATAAATTAATTGGCTTGCTAGCCAATTCTTTAATACCTTATTCATTAGCTTTTATTTGAATGGTTTCCTTCAGAATTTGAACTACATAAGCTTTCATTAACTGCAGTTTGTTCATTGGCACTTCTAATGGAGTAGATTAGCTATCAAACAAATGCAGCACTTGAGGTCTGTTCAAAATCGCCTTCTCCCAATACTAGTTAAAAGGAATCTATCACTGAATTTAGATACAACTTAAAATACTGCTGAATGAAAAAACCCAGGGCCCTATCTTTACTTTTAAGAGATAAATAGCAGCAACTTTAAGTACAGTTGCACCAGCGGTGTAGTTCAGCCAGTTCTATCTAGTTCGGGAGAACCGCTAGTGGCGGTGATGTGAGGCTCCACCCATCCACCCCGACATCATCATGTCCCATTTTTGATGCTCTGCGTATGCACGCGTGCTCACATATGCAAACTGGTAGCAAAGGTAACTTGATTTCACCCCTGAGTGGCACTCTCTATGAATACTTAAAAACTCAGTTTACTTATTGATTTGATTTGATTTGATTCTCCCTGCCTCCAGAGAGATTCTGGACTGCTTACATTGTAAAATATGTTTTTTTTTTCAAAGTAAACTGAAGAGTATATCACCTAGACACAAACATGTCACAAAATATACCAAAGGGGAGCTCAACAGCTACCTTAATCCAGAGCCTAGAAGAAAAGACAGATATTTAAAGACTTCCAGAGGATCATCAAGGTGGAAATCATAGAGACCACTGGAGAGATATTTATCAAGACAGTAGGTGCCATATTAGATAGCCTTATTTGACAGATGCAACACAGGGCACATCATATTTCATATGGAAATTCTGAAAAAAGATTCAGTCTACCACACTCCAAGAGCTGAACTCTTGAGTTCTTACCAAAAAAACAACCCAAAACAACACTTCTCTTTAAGGGTTGAAGATGATCAGCTCTGAGATGACAGCAAAATGTAATCAAATTCAATTCTTTATTTGCTTACACCTATTGGACTGAATCTTGCCAAACTAAAGGCATAATTTTCTAACCTGCTAGATAGATCCTAAGAGATTCTAGGGTATAGCTACCCTGAACCTCTTCCTCCTTGTCCCAATTAGTTTGGGATTGCACGGTCTCTTAATCCAGGCCTATCTCTGCCAAAACTCTCCCCGACTGCTCCTGCAGGTACACATTCCATTACAATGACATTGTGAAACTGTGCCACTCATTACTACAAACAGTAGTTGTGTTCCAAAGTTTCCAAGTCATAAAATAAATGGCATCAAACAATGAATTGTTGTTTGTCTTTGTATATTGAAACCTCCAGTTTTGGCTAACTTTGATACTGGCATAGATCCCATCCTTTCTTCATGCTCCCCAATTGCATTCATTTCTTGCATCTGTATAGCCGCCCACCTTACTTGCATGTGACTCTGGCCGGAGTGCACAATTAAAACACAAGCTAAACAATTGAACATAATCCAACCACTAAAACCAATTTAAAAAAAAAAAAAAAAAGCTCTAGACATAATATGTCCATTTCATAAACTTGTCTGGCGGTCATTCGTGATTCATGCAGGGAATGCTTATTTTTAAAGGAAGAAATAATCTCCTATAAAAATTCTTTGGGCAATTTTCAGGAAAAAGAAAACAAGCAATAAGCTCTATGAAGTTGAAAGAAAAACATCATTTTAAAAAAACACCCATGGATGCAAGTTACAGTATTGCTTACTATTTTCTGAAATCAGATGGCACAAAACAGATCCTCTAGCAATTATATTCAATCTCCATTCTCAAACCAATCTTTTTTTTTTACGCCCAGAGAAATTGTTCCCTAAGATAAATATCCTGTACAATGCAGTATATCTCCCTGCTGTTGTTCTAAGTCCCATCTAATATAATTGAAGATGTTCATCAACGACTAATCCTTTTAAAAATCATATTAATCTCTAGCAGACCCTGATAACTTGCATCAAAAATTAATTAGATATATCCTCCTACCATGCCTTCATTTAACAATACTCCTTAGATTTATAATATTATTTCTGAGTGCATATAACAGTAATGGCGAACGGCATGGAGTGTCCAACCTGGAATGCACATGCACACTGGAACCCCAGAAACCCCAGAAACTCAAATACCAACTGGCCAGTGTGCATGCGCATGCTGGCTACCTGGTCTTCTGGATTCCAGCACGCGCATGTGTGCTGGCCAACTGGTCTACGCGCATCCCAAAGTGCCGGAAATCCAAAGACCACATGATCTTTGGGTTTCCGGGGCACCAACATGCTTGAACACAGCTGGCCAGTGTGCATGCGTGCACTGGAAACCAGAAGAGCAGTTGGCAACGGTTCACATGCCCACAGAGAGGGCTCTGAGTGCCACCTCTGGCATGCGTGCCATAGATTTGCCATCACGGGTATAAAACATAAAAATACTCCCAAATTAATATTGCTATTGGAGAACCATTCATTACACTTTCTGTCCCCATTTTTCCCATTGGACTGAGACTGGCAATGCAATAGCCTTCAGCACAATAGTGTACCTTGGTGGTTAGATTCCTCATCAGTTGAATTGCATGGGTAACACATTAGAACAATTCAATCTAGGTGGCTGCCGGTTCATTTTTAACTGCAACAAGCCTATATTTCTTAGGGAGGGTCATAGCTAAAATTAACAAAGGGCTTTTCTAGCTACTCAAGACCCAAGGGGTTTATTTGAAAGCATCTGCTAACTTATGAACTCAATTTTTTAGTAGGAACACAACCCTGATGTACAGCTTTCTCCATTTGCAGTGTTTCTGCTTTTTTTTCCTACGCAAAGCTCCCTGTTCGCTCTTCTGTATCCCAAAACTACCTTCGGGGACTTATTTAAAAGTCCCCACAGCCTCCCTGGGATTAATCAAGGAAACACAGGTAAAACCAAAGGCAGGAAACCAGAATGCCAAGTTGCGCAGAACAATGCATGAATTCTAATGAATGCGTTCATGACAATTTAGCATCCTGTTTCACTAGTATAATTAGATTTAGATTTTACACATCTTATATTATTTATACCCTTTTTTCATAAAGCCTCCATTATATACTTCTTCTGCTTATTTATTCATACTTAAATCTGTGAGCATATGCCAAAAGCATCAACAATTGTATAATGTCAGTACATATTTATTTTCATACAAGCCTTTAGCTGATGATAAAACCCTTTGCCTGCACACGGCCCAAACTGTTCATCCATTGCTTCAGTAGTCAATCACCCAGCCCTTCTAAGTTCTTCTCTTCCCACCAAATGATATTTTCACTACACACAGAGGGTCTCTTTTCATAGACAAGAAATCATATGTTAGCTCAAGGACCTAAATACCAAAATAATGAGAGATATGTGCAGCATCTTACTGTATCTACATATTAGATTAGCATGGCTAATTACTCTTACAAGTAAGTACTGGAGTGCATTAACATCAGACATATGGGGAAAAACCATAAAGCTGCATCTCACTTATGTTGGTCATGTCATGTGGAGAAAGGTGTGGTGGCCTAGTGATGAAGATGCTCACCTCGCACTCTAAAGGTTGAGAGTTCAATCCTAGGTAGCAGATGTTTCTCTCCTAGGGTGGAAAGAAAAATATCTGCTGGGATCTCTATGTGGCGTCAGGAAGGGCATCCTGGCAGTAAATGCTCAGCTACATACAGTCGCTCCAGTTCTACCCTGAATTAAAGGATTACAGGTTCATAATAAGAGTGTTTTATGGGGGGGGAATTCACTGGAGAAAGTAATTATATTTTGAAGAGTTAGCAGTAAAAGGAAATCAGGCTGCCAAAGAACACGGTGGCTGGACACCATCAAAACTGACCTCAGCCAGAGCCTAGAACAACTCAAAGTAGTAGTGCAAGTTCAGAAGATGTAGAGCAGAGGTTTCCAAACTTGGCAACTTTAAGACGTGTGGATTTCAACTCCCAGAATTCAATTCCCAGAATTCTCCAGCCAGCCAGCTGGGAGTTGAAGTCCACAAGTCTTAAAGTTGCCAAATTTGGGAACCTCTGATGTAGAGAGACCCTGCCCATAGAATCACCAAGAGACTGAATGGATAACATCATCATCAACTACTCTCAAGAATATTCAGGCTGTTAAAGTCCAAATGAAGTGTCTTAACTCTGCAAAAGAAAAGCACAGGTAGCAGCCTGGTTTTTCATTCTCTACCATCTTTCTTCTAATTGCAGATCAAGGGAGGGAAAAGTCAGTCCCCATAATAATAACAACAAAAATCCAAGATAAGAGCTTTCCCGGGAGTTTTCCAAAGCATTTGAACATTTCTTAGAAGAAAACATTAGAGAAGAAAGAGCCTTTCTGAAAATATAACTCTGGAACTCCCTGTAGTTTTGTAGAGAATAGAGAGGTTAAATGTTTGTTTAAATATAGTCTCTATGCCAGCCTTCATAGATACAACCCACTATAAGAGAAGCAGTTACAAAATGCAACTGCAGACTTCATCTCAAGGCACAGAAAGAGGTTTTAGTAACCCTGTGCCAAACTGAAGAAAGAGGAGGACTCATTGGAAGGCAAAATAGTCTCTGAACATCCGCACCTTCCTCCTTTATCAGGACAATTATATTTACCAAAATGTGGTTAACAAAACAAACAAGCAAGCCTTATCCTTGCAACTCAAGAGATAAACTGCTTCTAAAGATTTGAGCATTCTCAACATTTCTGTAACCAGAGTTGATACTCAGCAGGTTCTGACCACTTCTGGAGAACCAATAGTGGAAATTTGGAGTAGTTCAGAGAACCAGTAAATACAACCTTCGACCATCTAATCTCTGCTTCCTGAGTTCCAGCTGATCTGGAGGAAATGGAGATTTTGCAGTATCCTTCCCCTGCCATGCCCACCAAGCCACACCATGCCCACAGAACTAATAGTAAAATTTTGAATCCCACCACTGTCTGTAACCTAATTTGTTTGCATATTTCACTAATCTGATTATGGAGAGTTTTGGGAGAATTTTTTTTTGTCTTACTAGGAGCTGGACACCAGGGGTGAAGTCTGGATGGTCTTCAGGCATCCCTGCATATGTCTCTTGTATTGATCCATCTTTGGGGCCGTGGCGTTTTGCTCCCCTCACATTTTTCTCCTTGAGCAGTTCAGTTAATTTGAGCACAGGTGCAGAATAACCCACATTTTTTGATTGGCTGCACTCATTGGCCATTTTCCTATCAGCAGAAATTGTTGCCTAATCCTGCTGCTTAAACTCTTTATTGTTGTTGTTGCATGATGGCTTTTCCTTTTACCTATGGCTAAATTAGGGAAGGAGGGACCTTTGTTTTTTTAAAGAAACAAACCAGATGAAAACAATGTATATTGAAAATATGGGTGAAGCAAGCATCTCTTGGGGGGGGCGGTGGCTCAGTGGCTCAGGTGCTGAGCTTGTCGATTGAAACAGGCAGTTTGGCAGTTCAAATCCATAGGGCCATGTAATGGAGTGAGCTCCCTTTACTTGCCCCAGCTTCTTCCAACCTAGCAGTTCGAAAGCACATAAAAAAGGCAAGTAGAAAAATAGTGACCACTTTGGTGAGAAGGTAACAGCGTTCCATGTACTTTTGGCATTTAGTCATGCCAGCCACATGACCACGGACATGTCTTCGCATAATGCTGGCTCTTCAGCTTTGAAATGGAGATGAGGACTGCCCCCTAGAGTCGAGAATGATTAGCACATATGTGGGAGGGAACCTTTACCTTTAAACATCTCTGCTTTGCTGTCCAAAGTGTATGGGAGATTATGGTTACTCAAGAACCCATCATGGTTCAGTAGCCAGAGCATTAGTTGAACAATAACTTTTCTCTCCATTCACCTATTAGTTGGTATGATGCAGCCCAGATAGATTCAGATGGTTCCTCCTTTTCTGGCATTCTGAGATAAGAAAGATCATCACCTGGCCAGTTTTAAAAGTCTTTAGAGGAGTTAGGGAATAAAAACTGTAGCATGGTGGGAATATTCTCAGACTCTGTATCTGAACAACTGATGCCCAGAGAATCAAGGGAGAGGATACCAACAGTGGTGTGATTCAGCCAGTTTGCATCACTTCGGGAGAACCATTTATTAACTTGGTGAACTGGTTGTTGAAAGAAATCATTAGGGGAGAGAACCGATTGTTAAATTATTTGAATCCCACCACTGGATGTCAACCCTACCAGATCCACACATTAAAAAGCAAGGACAATATTCACCTGCAGAATCTCAGGGAAATTTGGCCTTCAATTCCAGATCGGTGGGAGCAATAACAACCAGTTCAACCTACTCATTTCTAACTCTTCACACAAAGATAGGACAGATAGCAAGCTTTGGTCACTTTTAAAGTACTAATGATCATAGTATAATTTTTAATACTCTCAAACATTTTAGTTTGGCTTATTATGCTATTATTATTAATGCAGTTACTAATATATATCACAACATAGATAACTGGTTTTCATCATACATGATATTTTTTTTTTTTAAACTACAGGTAGTCCTTGTTTTACAACCACACTTTGTAAGCTCAAAATTTATGAGAAATTTGTTAAGTGAGTTTTGTCCCATTTTATGGGACTTTTCTTGTTACATTTATTAAGTGAAACACTGCAGTTGTTAAATTAGTCACATGGTTATTAAAAGTGAATCTGGCTTCTCTCGGTGATCTTTGCTTGTCAGAAGATTTTTAAAAAGGGAAATCATATGATCTTGGGATAATGCAACCATCATAAATATGAACCAGTAGCTGAGCAGCTGAATTTTGACCATCTGACCATCTGATGCTGCACGGTCGTAAGTGTGAAAAATGCTAATAAGTCACTTTTTTCAGTGCTGTTGTAACTTCGAATGGTCACTAAACAAACTGTTGTAAATCGAAGACTACCTGCAGTGTGATAATCTTAATTTTATGGCATTGGGAATAGATGGCTGCATGATTTAGCTGCTTAGATAAAATAGAAATGATGAAGGTTTAAGAAACACATGGAAGAGCTGTAAAGCAGGCCAAGGAGTTAGACACAAAATCCATGAGCCAAATATGAAACATAGCTCTATCAACATTTACCTTTTAGAACATAGCTGCTAAGGTTTATGGAGAGGTGATTCACCATATACTGTATATTGCAAGAGTGAATGTAATGTATTTTGGACAGACTAAGAAAGGTACAATAAACTGAGCTTAGATAAAAATGAAATGGCAGAATTAATTGAAAATAAGTGAAGCTTGGGAAAGAGAGCACAAGTACCCCACAAAACCAATTTCATTGTAATTTTAGTACAATGGCAATAAAAATAATAATAATAATAATAATAATAATATTATTATTATTATTATTATTATTATTATTATTATTATTATGAATTGGTTACACCATTGCATTAATTACTATTCCTCAAAACAAAACTAAACTAAACTAAATACTAAAGTTCAGTCAAACTTAGAATAAGATGATATCTCTGTACTCTTATAGAAAACTGGGAATTTTTTTTCTTTTTAATATACACTTGGGGGTAGTGGTGTAAAAACATAGTTCTGATTCCTACCAGTTTTTCTTTCTTGTTCCAGACTCATCTTAATGTGAACAAAGATACCTAATTTTTTTTCTGTTGATGTAAGAATCAACGTGAGTTTATATGAGTATTTCTAATGCCTAGTAGTCCAATGAAAACCCTAAATAATTAAACTTCTCTAGGACAAAATAGGAACGTTACCCTAAGCATTTGAACAGCTGAAATATAATTTATCTTTTTTGCTGAGAGTATCAAAGTATAAAATAGGAGTGAGACAGAAATAGGAGATCTGTTTTCTCTAGAATTGGGGCATTGTAATACCATTCATTTTTATTTAATGAACAGTTAAAATGATTGGTAGAAGCAGCCTACTTCTAAAGCATTTGGGTTGAGTACATTTTCACTAGAGCATATGCTCACTTAAATAATGAATTTTATTGAAAGATCAATTCATGCTGAAAGAAGTCTTTTACCTTCCGGATAATCCTGACATACAACCTCTAAACAACAGGGCTAACAATCAAGGGATGTAATTTAGCAACAATTTAAGAACCAGTTCAAATGATTCAAGAACCACACATTTCCCGTCTCTGCTATAATGTAAGCTAGCATTTGTAGGTTATCACTAATGTTAACATATTTAAGAATTTCTTTTGCAAATGCATTAAAACGTTTGAACTTCCAGCAATCAAAATGTCAGATTTTTAAGCAAGTGATGCACTGCCAACATTTTAAAGAAATGTTTCAGTCCTTTATTATTTCAAAGCTTTTGATGTACAAAGAGCTCTCTGATTTCAGTCAATGGCTTTGACTATTACATCCCACAAAAAAACTGTTTATATGCACAAGGCCTTCAATTACATGTCAAAATATGCTGTCTCTTTCTGTACTAAATCTCACGGAGTAGTGAAAGAACTGTATAAATGCTTCTTTGATTTAATGTATAATTTATTGTGATTTTCATTTCTTACAAGCTATTCATGTTGCATTAACAAAAACTCAATAGCTTAACTCTCTGGGAAAGTATTGGTATTGGTTTATCTCCATCACCCACCCTCACTGGGCTTATATTGTGAGAAGGTTGGGCATGTATACTTCACTATTCATTTAATATTAATTATGTATATACACATATATAATTAATAGATGGATACCCATTGCTTCCTGACGAAACTATGTGGTCGACCAATGTAGGAGAAATCTGGTTCAATCCATTGGCTCAGTAGTGGTCAGTGATTGAAATACATA
Source organism: Tropidonophis doriae (assembly GCA_026931265.2). Lineage (NCBI taxonomy): Eukaryota > Metazoa > Chordata > Lepidosauria > Squamata > Natricidae > Tropidonophis > Tropidonophis doriae. Next base: position 1,868 of record JAPKID020005053.1, on the reverse strand, counting down.
AGAGAATATCGGTCCCACTGCCTTGAGTCCGGAATTCCATAGGTAGAAGACGTACACATTTTGGTGAGGTACATAGGTTTAGTCCTATAAAGAGTCCCAGACCGCTCCTGAGTGAAGGAGTGGAACGTCTGCCAGTTTGAACTGAGGTAACAGAATGTAAGTTGGAACAGTTGGAACAGAGTGCTTTTCAGGTGGGGAGAGAGAGTAGAATGTCTAAGTCCTCAGCATCACATCATGTTAATATAAGGCAACTGGCAGTTGGAATAGATTTCTTTTCAAGTGGGGAGGGGGAGTAGAACTCCTTAGCATCAGAGCATGTTAATTATTGTATAAGAAATACAAATGATCTGATGGTCATTTCAAAAAATCCTTTCTTAGTGAGCACCTAGAAGCCAAGAGGAACATACTTCCCTATTTTCAAGTTTGTAGGCTTTACAGTTCTGGAGATTTCATTATGAATGAGTGGTATTAAGCTTTTATATATAAATAAATAGATACAAAAATATAAATAATATATTCTATATACAAGAAACACCCACATCTGACCCATCACAAGACCTACTGACCTTATCAACAGAAGAAGATGGACACTAGCATCCCCTAAATTCTGCTGTAGATATTACTTAGCTTGGCAGCAAAACATTCAGAAATCAGCCCAGAATCTTGGAGGACGAACTTTCACCATCATCCTACACCAGAGTTACAGATATTCATCACTATTGAAAATATATTACTTTGCAGAAAATGCCTTGTCTGTTCCCTAAATTATGAAACAATCAAAAATTTTAAAAAGCATGGCATACATGCTTGGCCCTACCATTTTTCATGGACCCTCAGATTTCTAATACAGGTAGTACCCAATGTATGACCACAATTGAAGCCAAATCTTCCATTGCTAAGCAAAATCTTTGTTCCATGAATTTTGCCCTGTTTTACAGCCCTTTATTGCTGCAATTGTTAAGCAAATTATTGCAGTTATTAAGTTAGTAACATGGCTGCTCAGTGAACCTGGCCCATTGACTTTGTTTGTCAGAAGGTCACAAAAGGGGATCACATGACACCACGGCAACAGTCATAAATATGAAACAATTGCCGAGCATCTGAATTTTGATGATATGGCCATGAGGATGCTACAATGGTGATAACGTGTGAAAAATGGTTATCAGTCACTTTTTCAGTGGCATTATAACTTTGAACGGTCACTAGAGGAATGGTGGTAAGTCGAGGACTATCTGTAGATGGAAAAGAGAGTTTCTCTGTGCAGTCACAGCTTTGGCGACTTCTTAATCCCTGCTGTTGCATAAGAAAGCAACAGTATGAGAAAGAAAGCCCCCCCACTCCTCCTCCCCACCCCCCGAGACTGGAGAACTAAATCCAGATTCCCTTTCATAGGATTCCCTGTGACAATTCTTTTGAAGTTTTAATGCCTAAACTGAACCAGATAATTTACTGCTCGGGTGATAATTGGACTCTTAACCCTCATTTGTTCTGTTCCCAACCAGAATGAACTTTCTATCAATTGTAAGAACTATGGAGCCAACTAAGTCATACACAGCAGAAATGCAGATGGACAACTCCTCTTCTTCATAGTAGCTACAAATATGCCCATGCTAACAGAATGCAATCTGGATTTAGAACAGTCCCGTGCTAATGCTCTGCTCATCTTTTCTCTTCTGTAGTCCTATATCTTCCTATATCAATTATTTCAGCCAAGAGAAAAACTTGAGGGAAGATTTACAATTTATTGCAAAAAGAAATTGCAGTTTGGTATCTATCTGGATTGACTATGTGCATGAAAAGGGCGTTGTACTTACCTGATACGCCTCTTCTAATAAGGGGAAGATAGCATCCATGAATGGGTTAACACA
>JAPKID020005052.1:0-11338 GCA_026931265.2 Tropidonophis doriae | reverse complement strand
CCTGACAGTTAGAACAATTAATCAGTGGAACAGCTTGCCTCCAGAAGTTGTGAAAGCCCCAACACTGCAAGTCTTTAGGAAGATGTTGGATAGCCATTTTTCTGAAATAGTATAGGGATTCCTGCCTAGGCAGGGGGTTGGACTAGAAGACCTCCAAGGTCCTTTCTAATTCTGCTATTGTATTGTACTATTTTTATTTCATTTAATGTATTTGTTAACCTAACGGATTAAAATATGTTGTGTTTCTTGTTAGGATATATTGTGCTTCTATTTTTTTCTCTTCCTAGTTTGCAACCATGGATAACTCCTGGTTGTGTATTTGAGATGTTTTGCCAGAATTTTCAAAACTTAATTTCTGTTTTTTTAAAAAAGGCCATAAGCTCCTGAATTTTAAACTTAATTAAATTAAGGTATCTCATTCAACAATTTCAATATTTTAATTGACTGAATCTAGCTAATTCGTACAGTAGCATAGTCATGATCCACAAAGAAATTTATATAACATCATCAAGGCATCCATGGGGAAAAAAAGTAATTAGAGGAATCATAATAGCATTGTGTAGTCATGGTGTGAAAGCTGGTAAAATAATAATAAAGAGCCAGCAATACTAATGCCATGAAATCACAGAGGTAAATGTCTTGTGTAAGGAACTTTGTTAAATCTAAAATATTGCTAGTGTAAACACTGTGTGATATTTAGAAAGAGAGAGCAAATTGAGGCACTATGGAGAGGTGTGGAGCGGTAGAGCTGATTTCCTATAATTATAATGGATGAAATTGTGCTTACTTCATTCTGATATTTCATATCTAAAACCCTTTGCTTAAGAACTGATTGTGCTTGTTCATATCCCAAGGGAAATAATCTCTTCAGGAGTACTAGGTTTAAGCGTAATCTTTTGTCTGCGGTCCTCTTCCAGTTAGATGGATATCTGTTGACTAAAGTAAGAGGAGTAAGTTCCTTGGGACTAAAATGAACTTCAAGCAGAAGTTAGAGGTGGAAATCCATCTAAGGCCAAATTCTATTTGAAAGGCAACATGGCAAACATATTAGATTGTCTAGAATGCCTCTCGCAAAAGTTAAAATTTGTACTAAGTGAGGAAAGCCTTTATCGTCATATTATTTTAAAATTACAAGGATATAAATCTAATAAAATAGTTTATAGTTAACATTAGTGTGTGTGTGTGTGTGTGTGTGAGTAGTAGTAGTAGTAGTAGTAGTAGTAGTAGTAGTAGTAGTAGTAGTAGTTTCCAGCATAGAGCAGCCTGGGCAACTTCAAGATATCTGGTCTTCAACTCCCAGAATTCCTGGGAGTTCTGGAAGTTGAAATCCAGACATCTTAAAGGTGTCCAGATTGAGGAAACTGGTGTACAAGTCTCATCCCTAAAAATAATGTATGCAAAACTTCTTGTGTCTTTTAAAAATATTTTAAGCAGGATAGCTAGTTTTTGGCTAAAGAATATAATGCAGTTTCTATAATTTATTTATTGATCAGGTTCTCATTCTCATCAAAGCAAAAGCAGCATAGTAAACATTGGCTAGTGTATTTGAAAACAAATTTTAGGTTAATGAAATTTATCATGTAAGCAAAAAATCATGTTTTCTCCTCTGCTTTGTAAAATTGCTGGAGATAAACTGGAACCTAATTAATAGGCCTGTCCAGCCCTTTAGAGGTAGTTCCCATATGCTAGAAAAAGATTGTTATTTTACAGAGATATAGGTAGAAGCTATATTTGTAATCCTGTACTCTCTTAACGCATTTTTCTAACATTCTAAAAAAAATGAAAAGGGGAAGTGAAATATGTATCAAGTGGATACACAGTTTATGATATAGAACATGTGTAATATCTGCAAAAATCACTTTGAAGGAAAAATCTGTTGCATTAACAGTAATGACATTGGACTGAGAGATTAGACTCAAATATAGCATGTTTCAGGAGGGAGTATATCAACTTTGAAAAAATCCTGAACAATTCATGATCTTCACAGACTGCTAAATTCTTTTAAGTTAGGATTAGACCAGTTCATGAAGGCATGGATAATTATGGGTACTTAACGTATCCAGTATGAATTTCGTATCCACTATAGAGAATAGCTTCCCACCTTGGCCAATGATTCTGCTTGGTGTATATTGTAAAACAATGCAGAATAAATATGCTTGGTTTTGGAATAAAACTAGTGGTATAGATGTTAATATAATCAAGAAATGGGGCCCTTAAAACATTTGGAGCCCCAGGCTAAATTGAAAGAACATAGCTCCTCTTACATACCTAAGTATGCCTGGTTAATATATTACCATGTCATATCTTTAATATATTAATCAAAGCATTCACATTTACCTGCAATCATAAGACAAGACTATATTATCCAGGATACAGTGGCAAGTGTGCAAGTTAGCTGGACAACTGTTCCTGTTCAGGTTTGATACTTGAATGATGATAGTGATAATGTGTGAGTTAAAAGGTCAATGGCAATACAAATAGGCAAAGAGTTTTTATTTTGGGAAGAATTCTTATACAATATTGTCACTTCCTGTTAGCGTGTGGGTCTCAAAAAGCTTATTCCTTTTTAAGTACATTCTGTAGTTGTGTTGGTACCGAGGTAAAAATCAATTACAGAGCTTAAGTTTTAAATTTTCTCCCCTTGCTGATAACGAAATAGTTAGATATCTGTCTGTAACCCATTTATTTACAACGAAGAGTAGGATATCTATGTTAATTGTCTATATCTATTTTTATAATAAATGTCTCAGCTGCTTCGGTATTTAGGATAATGTAGGTGTCAAACGTCCTCTTCTTTATTCTTGAATGTATTTTATTTTTTACTGCAGAGCACATATGTGTGTGTGTGCTTTTTGTTTATGAAGAGGGCTACGGACCATTGTTTGACTCCAGAAAATTAAACTACCCTGTTTTCCCCCCAAATAAGATTTCCCCAGATGATAAGCCCAATCAGGGTTTTGAGCGCATGAGTTAAAATAATCCTTCCCCTGAAAATAATCCCTCCCAAAAAATTTGCAACATGATGGCAGCGTGAGGTGACCATGCTCGCTGCCTCCTGCACCTCAAAGATAATAAGACCTCCCCAAAAATAAGACCAAGTGCTTATTTTGGGTGTCAAAAGAAAATAAGACCCTGTCTTATTTTCGAGGAAACACAGTAGCTTCATTTTTAGTTGTTTAGGCTGTATTAAATAGATAGCAAAGAATATCATGGTTTTAAAAGATTAAGTGTCATGAGCATAAAGTAGACATTCAGACTTTTGGATTAATGGGATAGAAGTTCAATAATTGTAAGGATTTCAGTAAGCTTGAAAAGGAACAGTATTCCTACAGGGCTGTTGTGGTCATTAAAACATTTTGAGTTGTCCTTAGATTCTGTGTTCACAGGTGCAACAAAAGATGGAAATTTACAATGATGGCAAGTTGTGCAGATTATAGAACATATATTTTGTATGTATTTGTTATAAATTTTCTTCTAAAAGTAATGGACTAGTGAAGAAATGTTACAAGGGTAATTGTGCCTCATTTCTCGCTCTCCTCTCTGTTTTTTAAATCATGCAGGGCCCTCCAGATTTTCAACCAAACGCTCCTGGACCTGTTCCTAGCAATTTCAACCAAGCCCCACGACTTTCTCTCCAAGATCAGTGGCGAGGACCTCCACCCCCTCTTCCGCCCCCACCTCCACAGGAGAGAGAACCTTTCTTCATGGGAGGTACGGCCATTGTCTTACATTGTCTTAGGGACAGGTAGGGACAGGATTGGACATGAACTACGAAGCCAGAATCTTCCCTATCTTATCATTTGGCCAATCTCAAAATCGTTCCATTATTCCTTTGTTTGCAGTTAGCAGTTATGTACATATTCTTGAAGCAGAGTGGTTAGCAGCCCGGACCTTTTTCCTATACATGTTTTACCTTGTTGATGCATTCTTAACCATAGAAAATTGATGCACCAACTACAGCTTGATTTGTCTACACAATTGGTGACTTCTAGTTGGAGTAGAGTATACTAGGCCCTTGATGGCGAACCTGTGACACATGTGCCAGAAGTGGCATGTGGAGGCATGTTGCCCGGCATGTGTGGCGTCTCCTGTTCCTCTTCTGGGTTTCTGGCACGCATGACAGTCAGCTGGCCTTCATGCGTGCAGCAGTGCCGGAAACAGGAAGAGCAGGTCTTCCATTTTCTTGCCATGTGCATGCACACTGGCCAGCTGATTGTTGTGTGTGTGTGCTCTCCAGTAACTGGAATAGCATGCACACCAGAAACCAGAGGTTCCTTTTGCAGCACACGCATACCCCCTGGGCAACTCCTCTTCCTGGTTGCAGCCCAGACAAGCGTGTGCACGCTCCCTTTTTATCACTCGATGCTGAAAAGGTTCGCCATCCCTGTACTAGGCTAATGGAAGAAATTGTTGGCCATCATCCTGGAAACTCTCTCTGAGACTTTTATTTCTAGTGGGCATGGTCCAAAACTGGTATTTTGCTTGGCAGATGAGTTGGTTTCATGCTATCTCCATTTTCTATCTTTCTGACAGAGCCGAGATTTCCCGGCCATCACTTGTTTGAACAGCGGAGCCCGCCGCCCCCGCCACCCCCCCTTCTTAACAGCACACACTCTGTGCCTAGCCAAAATCAGCTCCCATTCAGTCCGTCTGGGCCTGGTTTCAGCCAGCAGGGGCAGCAACCCCTGTTTCCAAGAGAAAGGCTGGTAAGGCCGAGTCTACAGCCCCAGGGCCCAGTGGGAATCCTTCATTTCAGCCAGCCTGGAGCAGCCAACGCACGGCCTTTTCTTCCCCCACGGCAGTCCTTCCTCCAGCTCCCAGGACAGCCATTCCTCAACCCCCTCACCCAGGCCGGCATGCAGGTAGGTAATGAGCAGGAAAACCTTTCTCATCATCTCTGTTGAGTCTCATCTCCACGACCATTGTAACCTGAACTCTTCCATGTAAGTCCTCCAGTGTCCTTGTTCTTCCTCATTGTTTCTTTCTTGTCTTTCTGCAAGAATATGACTTTAGAGAATAGTATAGATCTGCTACCTGCAGTCACATAAAAAAAAAGAAAGATGGCAACTCTCTTGTCTGGTACTTGAGAGAATATAGCCAGCTTTTACTGACCCTTCTTTGGCCCTTCCTTCAGACTCCCCTATATGTAAAGCAGTCATTTCCTTCATATTTCAGGCTAAGAATAAAGTAAACGGTGAATATTGATCTGCCTAGAATACTCATAGGGATTCTGGGAGTTGTAGTTCAAACCTATCTGGAGTGTGCCATTTTTCCTGGAGGGCGAAGGTGGGGGGAGCTGTTATGGGTTATTAGTTCAGACCATACATTGCTAAAGCAGAATGCTGAGGAAAGCTTCCTTATAAACAGAGCTTAAATACTTAACGTTCGAAACAATTTAAACTTGTATTTGTATAGCTGTACCAAGCACGAAAGCATTACTCTCCCTACCACCACCTCCACCACTGGTGGCCAGCATTAATTGTAATATAAGGGCCAACTTCAACTCTATAGTGAGAATGCTTCAAAGTGAAGACATTAAAAAAAAGTTGATTTTCGTGAAGCTGTTCACAGAGCTATTGAGATTAGAGAAGTTTGTAATATGACATTGTTACATATTCCATGATTTCCTAAAATTGATTTACTCCAGAAGACATACTGAAGTCTTATTTCCTGAAAACAAGTTTCTGTAGTAGGTCTGTTAATCGGGCATTTAAAAACCTCAAATCTGAAACACTTCAAGACTTAGAGCTCCCTCTTCTGGTGTTTCATTTTCTTCCATGAGCGCTCAGATAACAAACAACGGCTTCTAGTAGTTCATTCACTGAAGCATTTAAAAAAAAAAAAATGATTCTGTGTTTTATTAAAATTGAAAATGTCCAAGATTTAAGCTGTGATTTTCACCTTCATTCCAAAAAGGGAAGTACAATTCAGAGGAATCCTTAGATTAATATGAATTGATCTGATTAGAATTGAGTGGTATTTAATTGAACTGTTCATTTCTTTGGATTTGAAGATTGAAAGTTGGTCAGAGTAAACAGAGGTTGACACTTTGCAGCAGACAGTACAGGAAGTCAAAATTATGGAATAACAAAGTTGGAAGGGACCTTAGAGGTCTTCTAGTCCAACCCCTTGCTCCAACAGGAGACCCTATGCCATATCAGACAACTGGTTGTCCAGTCTCCTCTTAAAAATCTCCAGTAATGGAGCACCTAGAACTTCTGGACATAAGCCATTCTGCTGATTAATTCTTCTTAATGTTGGCGAATGTCTGTTCAGTAAGTTGGATAAATTCCTTGATAAATTCCCATTTGTTACTTTGTGTCCTGGCTTTGGATCCTATGGAAAATGGGTTGTAGTCCTCGATTTACAACCACAAATGGGACCAAATTTCCCATTGTCCAGCAAGGCAGTTGTTAAGCGAGTCATGCCTGATATTGCAGCTGTTTTTTGCCACAGTGGTTATGTGTATTGCTGTAGATTTAACATGAATCATGCAGTCCTTAAGATAATCCAGCTTCCTCCATTGACTTCGCTTGCCAGAAGCCGGCTGGGAAGGTCACAAACGGCAATCACATTGACCCCAGGATGTTGCAACTGTCATAAATACATGCCGGTTGCCAAGCACCTCAATTCTGATCACATGGCCATGGAGATGCTGTGACAGTTGTAAGTGTGGGAACCAGTCATGAGTCACCTTTTTTTCCCCAGTGCCTTCAAATGGTCACTAAGCAAATGGTTGTAAGTCAAGGACTATCTGTAGTGTCTTTTCCCCCCCTGGATTACACAACTTCTGCTGCTGTCTAATCCCAGGAAAATATATATATTTGATTTAAAAAGTCTCAGTCAGATGGTACTTTGCACTGACGCCTAAGATGAAAAAAAAAACCTTAGTTTCTGTTAAGAGCTTTTTCCTTGTTAAGTGGTGATTATTTCTTGCTTAGCAATCAGGGAGCAACTGTGACTTCATACCTACCATGTTTTCAAATGTACAGGGCCCTTTGAACCCTCCTTTGCAGCCACAGCCACCACCACAGCATCCACAGCCGTCCCAACCATCCCAGCCTCACCACCAGCCGCAACAGTCTAACCAGCAGCAGCACCTGCTGCCTGTGCCTCCCCAGCCTCTGATTCCGGTGGCCCCATCCCAGTTCAGGCCACGCCTACAGACTTCACAGCCAAGCGGTAACCGGATGCCATACCAGCAACGGCAAAGTCTGGTAAAGGCCAGGCATGTAAGTGTCCTTTCCATATAGAAACAAACACGGGCTCTTATTGGGCAGTGGCGAGGCCTGAGCCATCACCTTGGAAAAAGGTGTGGGCTCTTAGCACCCCTGCTGATCGCCCCTGACCTCTCCCTGTGCCTGTATTCTGTCAGTTCTGCCCCAACAGATGGTAGGTGGCTGGAATCTGAAAAGGTTTTTATTTGGAACATTTATATCCAGCCTTTCTTCTGAGAGGTTGTGGGGAGAGAGCTGCCCAATAGTTTTATTCTTTTATTTAAATTTATTGGCCACCCAGCTTTAATGTGTCATGGATTTTTTTGGGGAGGGGTGGGCAATAAAAATACTAAAAACAACAACAACTATCAAATTGCATGGACAGCCCAGGCTAAAATAAATGAATAAACAGCAAAACAAAACAGGCCTTAGACAAATGATAAACATAAACCTTGGGCCTGAGAACAAACCCAGATTTTCAAAGCTTTCCAGAAGACTAGGAGAGGGGACCATTATTATTTTTGGGGGAGATGCTTTTCCAGAGGATGGGGGCCACAGTACAGAAGGTATGCTTCCTTAGTCCCACACAAGGACAAGGTTTAATAGAGGGAACCTGGAGAGCACTACTGGCCTCTCAGATATCCAGACTGTATGCAGTATACACGTTATAGTGATACATGGTAAGTTCTTTTACTCAAATTTAGGCTGAAAGAGTTGTCCAGTTATCCCTGTAAAAGGAGGGAGAACTAAGAAGGCCCATTGGCCCATGCCCTCTCTCTTAACCCCTAGAAAGTGCTCTGGAGGTAATTGCATCCCATCTGTTTTCCTTTCTCTCCCTCATTCCACACGCCCTTCCACATCCCCTGTGAATTGTACTTTAATATAACTCCATTCACTCATCTGTTGACATAGTAGATTAGATGGAGTCAAGCTACCACCATATAGGCAAACACTTGTCTTTGAGTTGATTGGACTTCCAAGTGTAAGGTGCCAGGAGCTGGGGATAAGTACTGTGTTTCCCCCAAAATAAGACCCAACCAGAAAGTAAGCCCTATCATATATTTTCCCCCCAGGATGCTTATATCATAAACCCTACTGCAAAAATAAGCCCCAGTTAAGCTCATCAGCCAGACGGACACATTTAGTATCTTATTTCCCTGAAAATAAGACCTAACTAGAAGTTAAGCACTAATTGTCTTTTTGGAGCAAAAATTATTAGAAGACCCAGTGTTATTTTCGGGAAAACACAGTAGTTTATAAAGGGCTATAGATTATCTGCCATTACCATGGATTGTGAGCTCAATATCAGGAGGTTTAAAGCGTTTCTCATCCCACCACTGGGCCTGTGCCACCCAACTATGGATAGCCTGGAATGAATGGTATTTATTATAGCCCCACCCCCCCAGCGAGCCACGAATAAGGCTGGAAGAAAGAAAATGTCTTTTTCTAATAATAAAAGAAAATGAAAAGGCACTTTAAAACCAGCAGCTTGCAATTTACAAAGCTGTTAGTCCGTCTGAAGGGGCTTATACCATATTATAATTCTCAGGACCCAAATTGGCACCCAGATACGATATTATTAGAGACTACACAGTGTCAAAGCGAAGTAGGGTTGAGCATCAGAAAAGTTAACAAAGTAATAGAAAGGTAAGCTCATCTGAAATGAAGACCCTGCTTATTGGAATTACAAGTAATCCTCGACTTACAACCACAACTGAGCCCACAGTTTACGTTGCTACGCAAGACAGTTGTTGAGTGAGTTTTGCCCTGTGTTACGACCTCTCTTGTTAACCTTTGCTAAATGAATCACTGCAGTTGTTCAGTTAGTAACATGGTCGCTAAATGAATCTGGGTTCCTCATTGACTTTGCTTGTCAGAAGATGGCAAAAGGTAATCATGACATGACCTCAGGACACTGTCAAAACAGGAACCAATTGCAAAGCAATCGAATTTTGATCGTGTGACCATGAAGATGCTGCAATGGCTGGAAGTGTGGAAAACAATCATAAGTCACTTTTTTCAGTGCCATTCTAACTTTGAATAGTCACTAAGCAAACTGTTGTAAGTCGAGGGCTACCTGTATGGTTGTGAAACTAACAATATTAATATCAACAAGACTAGGATTTGGGCATACTGAACTAAAATCAAAATTTGTAACCCAATCCATCTGTTGCTTACAACAGATTCTGGAACTCTTTGTGCCCTTGATTATTTTTTGAGTTCTAGAAGCTTCTTATTCCATATTACTTGGAGCAGTCTTTTCTTTCCTCCAGATAGGCCTTGAGATGAAATGCCTCTAATGAAGTCCTTTCTGGCTAGTTAATCTCAGAGTAGGAGAGGGGTGGTGGTGTAGGGGAGCTGTGTTTTAACAGGAATTTAGACCTATCAGCTTTTCTTACAAGAGGGAGAAGGTTATATTACCTGTGTATCAGTTCTGCTACACTGAAGAACTCTAAAATTCGACTCGGTAGGGGACCTTTACAGGATAAGATTTTGTTTGTTTGTTTCAGAACACACCAACACAAAGCATTGTAAAACGCCCGAACCAGCAGCCCCAGTCGTCTGCCTCAAGGAATAGTAATTTGCGTGAATTGCCAATAGCACCTTTGCATGCAGTTGACACTGCTAACAACAACCGACGAACTCCAGCTCCTTCTGTCCCAGTGAAACAGGTTTCTAGTGCTACCGTTGCTATGAAACCACTTACAGGTGTCAAGAACCAACCGGAAAAGATGGAGTCCAAGGCTAAAACAGTTACTCCCGCGACTCAGCCCAAAGTGGAGGTCAAATCTGAACCAGAGGTAAGGGTCCCCCCTCTAACAGAGGCCTAGGTGGATTGGATACCCATCTTCGTTTCAACAGCGATTTTGACCAAAAAGAATGTTTGCATTTCAGTACTCTTCCTTACTCATGTCCCAGTTTTATTCTGCCAAAATGCATTCTTTTTTTATGTTCAGGAAACTTTAAATTTTGATTTAACAGACCACTCAGACAGAAGAGGTGTTCGTTAAGCCCCAATGTCTGTTAAATCTGAAAGGTCCCTGCGGTGGTGCACTGGTTAGAGTGTAGTACTGCAAGCTACTTCTGCTGCCTGCTGCCTCCCTACAATTTGGCAGTTTTAATCTCACCAGGCTCATTGCTGACTCAGACTTCCATCCTTTTGTGGCGGGTAAAATGAGGGCCCAAACTGTTGGGGACAATATGCTGACTCTGTAAACCGCTTAGAGAGGGCTTTAAAGCATTCTAAAGCGGTATATAAGCCTAAGTGATATTGCTATTGTGCCTGCATGAAAACTCTGATTGCTGTTTTGCACATGCCTAAAAATATACAGCCTAAAGTGCCCTGTTGCATTGCAAATGGAAGCGAAGGAAAACTCCTTCTACCGGTCTTTCCAGTGGCATACTGGCCCCTTCTTTCCATCCTTTGCTTGATGGACAGATAGCCATGACTCTGGGTGGTGTACAGTCCTATCGCAGCAGTGCAAAGCATTAGAACAATCAAAATGGTGTAAAACCATGCCTCAGTACAAACCTGGAAATCAGAATCGTATTCCCAACACCATCCAATCTCATCTGATCACCCTTCCCTAAAGCCTGGATGCACAGCCTGGTCTTCAGAATCCTACAAACCCACAGCTAGCAGGTTTGGGGGCATCGGAATCTGTGGTGGGTACATTTCCACAGGGTAGGTGTAGCCACAAAGGAGGCTGACCTAATCTCAGTTTTTCCACTACAAATTTATGTGGCTAAGCAAGGCAGTTGTTAAGTGAGTTTTGCCCCATTTTATGATCATTTGGCCTCAGTTGTTAGGTGAATGGTGTGGTCATTAACCAAATCTGGCTTCCCCCATTGACTTTGCTTGTCGGAAGCTAGCTGGGAAAATTACAAATGGGGTGTGTGTGTGTTTCACATGACCTCAGGACAGTTCATACAGCTCTTTGTAAATTCATGCCAATTTGCCAAGCACATGATTTTTTTTTTAATTCAAAACGTTTTATTGGTTTTTACAATTTTTTTTCTAAGGAAAGGGGTACATAAGGTATGTAAGAAATATTTTGAAGGCATCCATATCGGGGGTGCAGGCCGCACCCAAGGCTTCATACAAAAGTTAATTATTTTTC
>JAPKID020005050.1:0-11338 GCA_026931265.2 Tropidonophis doriae | reverse complement strand
AGTCCCTTGGATTGCAAGATGATAAAACAGGTCAGTCTTGACTGTTCTTTAAAAGGCCAGATGCTGAAAATGAAATTCAAATACTTTGGCCACCTAATGAGAAGGAAGGGCTCACTGGAGAAGAGTCTAATGCTGGAAAAGATTCAGGGCAAAAGGAAAATGGGACAACAGAAAATGAGGTGGCTGGATGGAATCCCTGAAGCAGTAGCCATGAGCTTAAATGGACTCCAGAAGATGGTAGTGGACAGGAAGGCCTGTTGGAACGTTGTCCATGGAGTCATGATGGGTCAGACATGACTTCACGACTAACTGCAACTTTTCAAGTCCAAAATTTTTTCATACCATACATTTTGACAAAAGGTTGTTAAAGTGATTGGACTGTCAGTTGCATCATGTTATTGACTCAAAATACCCTTTCTTGGTATATCTACTTTGGCATGTAGCATGAGTTGAAACACAGACTTCCCCTCACAGGTTGGCAATCTCTGCCATTATATTAATTCCTGGAAAACAAAGAGAAAGAAGAAAGAAAACGAAAAAGGAAATAACATGAGATGCAAACCAAAGATGTTGCTTGTTTTGCTGATTTAATACAAATAATGTTTTCCAGCTAAGAATTTGTTAAACAGAGGCACTCTAAAAGTACTGGGTCTAGATAAAATATAATTGTCAATTGTCATTGACAGTCACTAAAGCAAGGCCAGAAAAATGTAACATTCCAGATGTTGGGGGAGTTGAACTCCCATGATTTTCATAAAACATTATCCATGGTTAGAGACTGTGAGAGTTCAGCAAAACTAAAGAAGCAAAGACTTTATATTTCTGCTTTTTAAAATCTATAATCAATTTTATATCCTGGTTCATAAATTGCCATAACTACTTGGAGTTTTTATAAAAGAATATTGTATGCAATATTAACTGAATTGATTTTTATAAACAGCCAAAAAGCAGGGATGAAATTCAGCAGGTTCTGACAGGTTCTGGAGAGCCAGTAGCAGAAATTTTGAGTAGTTTGGAGAACTGGTAAATACTACCTCTGGCTGGCCCCAGAATGGATGTGAATGGAGAGAAAGGAATATCCTTTCCCTGTCACACCCACCAAGCCATGTCCACAGAACCGGTAGTAAAAAAAAAAAAAAAAGAATCTCACCACTGCCAAAAAGATATAATGGATTTTAATTATAACTATTTCTTACAAACAATGTAAATGCATATTGTACTTTGTCATCAACAGTTTGTGGCTTAAAATAATTTGAACTGTTTTCCCTATACATAATAGTCTTGTATTTCTCCATTATAGGCTATCACTTTAGATTGATAACTTTCAAGGTCTGTAGATGAAAACTGGCCTTGGGGAATTTCTTTGTATTTATGTCTGTTTCAGGAGGAACTTACCTTTATGTTTTGCAGGCATTGTACTCCCTATTTTGGAATATTGCTTGCTGTATTTTCTCATTTACATTGTTTTTTAGTGGTGGTTTTGTGGTTTCCGGGTCTATTTTAAATGCTGTTGGATTACTTCATAGATAGCCTGAAAAACTGCCACCTAATACATATTAATAACCCATCAGTTACTGTGCAATCAATACAAATGAAGTTCAAAAGCAAACATAGCCAAAGGTAGGAGCTGCAAACGTAAATCAGTAATATGCTTTGAAGATTAATGGTGTACCTTGTAACTCCTGAATCCTTTACTTCTGCTTCTAAGAGATTCATAGCACAATGTCAACAATTCAGAAATCACTTCCTTTTATTCCAAATGTGTTTGATGTCTTCAGCTGAGGAACATAGCACTTGCCTTACAGTAAACATGAAAGGTTCCTTCACCTAACTTGGATCAAGAGAATGGGTGCTTATCCCTTTATTCTGTATAAATCATGTGTTGGAGTTTAATTATGTGCAAATAATATTTACATATTGTTAACTAAGAACAATGATTGTATGATTTCAAAGAATCATAGGGTTGGAAATGACTTTGGAGATCTTCTAATCCAAGCCCCTGCCCAAGGTAGGAATTGTCATATAATTCTGGATAAAATCCCTAATTTTTGTTTGAATTATATCAATAATTCCAGAAGCAGGCTGTTTCACTGCTTAATAACGCTCATGGACAGGTAATTGCTCCTTATTTTGAGTTGGAACCCCCTTAAGCTTCCTTCCATTAATTCTGATCCTAGATAATGCAGTGGCTCAGTGGCTAAGATGCTGCGCTTGTCAATCAGAAAGGTTGGCAGTTCAGTGGTTTGAATGCCTACCTCCACAAAACAGAGCTCCCATTACACGTCTCAGCTTCTGCCAACCTAGCAGTTTGAAAGCATGTACAAATGCAAGTAGAAAAATAGGGACCACCTTGGTGGGAAGGTAACAGCAGTCTTGCGTGCCTTTGGCATTTAGTCATGCTGGCCACATGACCACAGAATCGTCATCAGACATCACTGGCTCTTCAGCTTAGAAACATAGATGAGCATCACCCCCTGGGTTTGGGAACGACTAGCACATATGTGTGAGGAGAACCTTTACCTTACCTTATGACTACTATGGAGAATAAATCCAAGACTTCCTATGAGAGCCCTTCAAATATTGGATGATTGCTATCATTTTCCCACTAAGCACTTATTTCTTTAAGTTAAATAAACCCAGTTCCCTTAACCATTCTTCACAGGATTTAGCTTCCAAGCTTCTTGCTTATCTTCATCACCCTTTCCTTGGAATATATGCATAGTAATTCTAATTTAAAATCTGTAAGACTTTCAAGAACCTTGTTTTGACAGATCCTGTATACCTCATCTTGATTGTTTACTGAAAAGAACATAATGGGTTAAAATAATCATAACATATTTGTGCTTTTTCTCTGAAGGCTATAAACGCTTTTAGGATATATTGCGAAAACTGTATTTTCTACTTCCCTTCAATAGAGTTTCTTTGACATTCAAAGACACGGTGAACGGGGGCATGATATTTTCAGAAAGCATTTCAATGCCATCTTCTAAAAACAACTATTTTCTCTGGATAGACTTTAATAGCTTGCAAGCTTGACTAAGCAATTTCTAAAGTGGTTTCCAGCTCTTTCTTTTCCATGTTGTTATTTATACATAACAGTTTATGAAAGCTGATCACAAAATCATAACCTCAAGACTTGCTAAGTTTGGGATTTGCAGTATTGGATTTACTTATAGAAGTCAATGTTACCTCTTGAGCCAGTTCTGTATAGTTCTTGTTGGGAATTTTCTTTTAATTTTAACAAAATATGCATCGCTTCCAACCTTGTTTTTTGGAACAATGAAAAAAAATCTGCTTCATTTTCCACATAAAGTATTAATCTTAGTTAATAGTTAGGTTAATATTTAGTTCCCTTCTCTATCTAGATAGAGGGCATTAGATAGAAAGACCATGATTAGAATCCTTTGTTATAAAACAATTGTATTGGTTGCCAGTTAATTATTGATTCAAGTTCAAGGTTTTTCAATGACTTGTGAGGCTGTAGGTGACCAGAGTATCTACCAAATTCATCTCACTCTCACGGATCAAATCTATTCTTGATTAATAATAACATGGAATAGCTCAATGTTTTGATAGAATTTAGACTAGGAAAAAGAAAAATGTTTTTTGGTGTTTTAGATACATCATATACATTGTATAGTAGATAGCATCTTAGAAGAATCAGAGAGAAGAATCAAGACTGCCTCTTATTAAACCAGGAACGGGGAATCTGTTAACTTCCAGATATTGTTTTCATCACAGATCCCAGCTTCTATCATATAAATATCACTATGATGCTCTTTGTAAATTTGCTAGCTAAATAACATGACACCACAGATATACAGTAGATATATTTCCTTTTATTTCTCAGAAACTGGTAGTCACATGAACCTCCTACCGCTGAAGTTTATTGACTTCCAAGTTGTTATCACTATTTATCCCTGATTCAATATGCCATATGCATTTAAAAAAAACTCATTCATCTTAAAAACATTTATATGAATCAGTGATGAGTTTTGGTGATTTATAAGTCTGAATCTCACATCCCATTGGATTTATATGGGTAAGGCTCTTTTCCTGAGAGATGTGTGATATCTGGATGTCTTAAAGGAATAACAGATGCTGTGATGTATAGCTGGTGTGTGTCTGTTAAAGCTAAGACAATTAAGCAATTGTCCTAAGAAGTTTCTCACCTGAATTCCTTCTAGGTCCCTATAGTCCCAGCCAACTTTCTGGAAAGATTGAAAAGGAAAACCCTTCCATGACATTATTGGGTTTCTGAAGATGTCGTATAATTAAGCTGATTACTTTCAACTGAGCTGTGGCACAGCAGGAAGCAGTACAAGAGCTATTCTGCAGTGTCAACATTGAAGCTCTCAGTTTTTAGCTCTGACCTCCCATAAGGCTGCCTTTTCTTTGTCAAATTTGTCTCTTGAAGGGGTTCCAATTATGAGTTTCACTACGCTCAGTCTATATATTTGTAAATAAATATTAACATTTTGCTTTGTGATAAAGGTCTTCAGAACTTTTTCCAGAACAACTTGTAATCCTGAATCTTCATCATCCATGAGAAAGAGGTAATTGCAATAATACTTCTTTAATGTTTAAAGACTGCTGATACTGCTCCAAAACTTATCTTTATCTGCAACCCTCCATATCTGTGTTAATAGAAAAAGTTGGGATCAAACACTGTACATTGTTATCTTCTAACACATTAATTCAGTAAAAAGCAGTCCATATAATTTCAATTATAAAGTAAAAAAAATATAACCATCTCCACAGTACTTAGATCCACTTTGGAGAAGTTCAACTTGATCAATTTTTAACAATTGCTCAAGATTTCCCTGGAGAGGGATAAAAATAACTAGTAGTTTAAGAATCTCTTCCCAAACATTTTCATAGAGCCATTTTTTAAATAAGCATTGATTTTTGCTAATGCCATCCTCCCCCCCCCCCAAAGGTAACTGGGGCAAAGAGGCTAAAATAGCACTCAGGGACAGAAAGTTATGAAGTCATCTTCATTTGAAGTAACCCAGTCTGGGTTTGGAAATAAATCTGTTGTTGAACAGCTTTTAATGCAATGCAGAATGACTTGTTTTACATAACTATGCCCTAGGCCTTCAATACAATACTATATCAAAGTATCTGTGCTCCTGGAGGCTATGTATGTTCAAAGCAGAAGAGCCTGCATTTTGTGTAAATAAATATACACATATATTTTTCATGGTTTTCAAATAGCTAAGACATTTGAAATGAGAGCAAAAGTCACAAATAACAGGTTTGCCTGTCCAATAATAGCTTTCTGTGTATTGTTCTTAGAAAATCATCTGCATTAACATTTCAAATGTAGCTTGTGCATTTACATGCCGAAGCAAGATCACAAAACCCAGCTATTGTTTCTATGGTCACTAACCAATCTTAGCAGATTTCTAGTTAAGTTGCACTTGATTTAATATTTTTTTAAAGAAAGTACAAGCATGGGACAACAATTGGCAATCCTTTCCAAAATTTCATTCTCATGTAGAGACTTACTACCCAGGCAATGGATAAGGATAAGGTTTTTAACATTTTATAGATTTTTAGCACAGGGATATAGTTTAATTCGATTTTAAATATTTATGGTTTGTATGTTTTTTAAAATCCTGTGCACCGCCCCGAGTCCCTTTGGGGAGAGGGGGCGGTTATATAAGTAATAAATATTAATAATAATAATAATAATAATAATAATAATAATAATTATTATTATTATTATTATTATTTGACGGCTTGTATCACATTCTTAGTTCACATTTATTCAGAAATATTGAAGATTCAATATAGCTTCACAAACCCATTTTTAAATTCAAACAAGTTTATAAACTGCTTTTTTAAGCAGCACTGTATCTCTAGTTAACCAAAATGTCTCAATTATTTATATTTTTAAACATATTTTTAATACTTTGCTTTAAACAATAATGCCCAGTGCTTTGCTTATTCAATTAAAAAATACTCATTCTTAACAAAAGTACTGTATTTTTTGGAGTATAAGACACACCTTTCCCCTCCTAAAAGTGGGTGAGAATTTAGGTACATCTTATAGACCAAACATGGGCATTTGGGGGCTCCCAAGCCCTCTGTGCATTGCGTTTTTGCCTTCTCCAGCCCCCAGAAGCACTACGCAGTGCTCCGCACGGCCTGTCTGCACCAAAAACGTTTTTAGCAAAAACAGGCCATACGGAGCACTGTGCAGTGCATCTGGGGACTGGGGAGAGTGAAAATGCAACATGCGGAGGCCAAAAACTATTTTTTACTTGTTTTTCTCCAGTAAATGTAGGTGCATTTTATAGTCCGATGCATCTTATAGTCTGAAAAATACAGTATTTGAAGAAAATAAGTACTTATATGATAATTAAATTATAAAATATAAACTGAGTTATTAAAATATATATTTTATTATTGTTTTTCTTTTTAAAAATTCTTAGATACTTTCTGGACTCTTGAATATTATGTTTTTTTCTAACACTGTAAATCCATTATTACCATATATTTTAATTGCAGCTTAGTCCAATGGCTCAAACACAGCAGAAAAGAATACTGTGAATTATGTAAACACAGATTTGCTTTCACACCAAGTAAGTATATGACATGAATATATACTATGTGTACATAAAATCATTATTCTAAGGTTTATGTTTCTTGTAAGGGATTATTTAGTCAGATTGGAAAATTCAAATAATTGCTTCCAAGAAGTGAAATTACACGTGTTGTAATTGGTTTCATTTCAGCCAAGTCAGTACAGTGCCTTGGAATAAATGGTTTTACAGTCGTACCTTAGTACTCAATTAATTGGTTTGGGGAGGCTCCAATCAATATCAAAAATAATCAGTACCAAGCAAATTTTTTCCATAAGGAATAATATACTGAGACACAAAGCTTGGGTATTGAGTACCAAACAAATGATGAATATCGGGACAATATTTTCATGTCAAAATGCATTGAGTACCAAATTCTATAAGTTTCAAAGCAGTTGAATACCAAGGTACTACTATACTGCTTTGGCTTTGCTCAGGGAAGCAGTATATACATGCCAAATAATTCTCTTTTCAAGCAATTTTTCTACTAAGAAATATAGATACATAAATAAATAACAAATATCTTCTAACATGTATTATGTGATATGTCACAAAGATAAAATTTGAGGAACACTGTGGCACTTGCATAATGAAGTCATACTTGCTTTAGCCAATTTATAAATTAAAGTCATTATTAGTGTCATTTAGCCGTTAGATATGGTAAAAAATTAAACTATAATTACTTCATTTGTAAACTTCTAATTCATTATGATGGGAAATATTGAAGAATCATTACTATGCTTCTCCATGGGAAAAATGCTGTAAGGGAAAAAAAGTAAAAGCAATAGGAAGGCCAAGAAGAAAACAAGTTCTTTTTTCTTTATTTCATTCATATTCCAGCAAGCAGAATATTAAGTCACAATTTATTTGATTCCAGATCATTTGAACAGACCAGATCCAAAGTAATCATGATTTCTTTAGTGAATTCATGGTTTATTTACTCTACTTTTATCAGTCTTCAGATGATATCCTAACCATCTAAGCTAGGGGTGTCAAACTTGATTTCATTGAGGTCTGCATCAGGGTTGTGTTTGACCTTGGAAATGCCA
Source organism: Tropidonophis doriae (assembly GCA_026931265.2). Lineage (NCBI taxonomy): Eukaryota > Metazoa > Chordata > Lepidosauria > Squamata > Natricidae > Tropidonophis > Tropidonophis doriae. The sequence continues at coordinate 3,699 of JAPKID020005050.1, read as the reverse complement.
GAGTGGGTGTCGCCAGGGTGGGCATGGACAGCTTGACATCATTCATGTCGGGGGCGCCTCTGGTGGCCAGAGCGCTCTGCTAGAGAAAATGGGCTTCCGAGCTTCATTTTCGTGTGCAATAATCTACAACCCTCTGAGAGCGAAAACAGAGCTCAGGAGCCCGTTTTCTCTGGTTTTGCTCGCAGAGGCACCACAAGCAAGTCCGTTACTGTTTCCAGGGAGGCCCTACGGGCCCAATGTAAGCACTCCTTTGACCAGATCCGGCCCCTGGACCTTGAGTTTGATACCCTTGATGTAAGCAGTGGGGTTTTTTCTGCTTGTAGGTCTCTGTAGGTCTTTTTCTATAGGTTTCTGTATATTTTGCTTTCTTTAATTGTGTACACACAAGGGTGTGTTGTCTATTTCATCTGCTTTATGTGAGGATATGCCTTTTTAAATTTTGAGAAGGTTTTATGACTTATATGTTTTTTCTATAAAGATCAGGCTGTTCATGCTCGGTTTTTTTTAAAGATAGTGACAGATTTTAGGTAGATTTTTATGTTTAGCATTTGTATAGTTTTTAGAGAATTACTACAGGTAGTTCTCACCTTACGAGCACAATTGAGCCCAACATTTCTGTGGTTAAGTGAGACATTTGTTAAGTGAGTTTTGCCCCATTCTACAACCTTTCTTTCCACAGTTGTTAAGTGAATCACTGCAGTTGATAAGTTACTAACCCAGTTGTTAAGTGAACTTAACTTCCCCATTGACCTTGTTTGTCAGAAGGTCGCAAAAGGGGATCACTTAATCCTGGGACACAGCAACGGTCATAAATATGAACCAGTTGCCAAGCATCTGAATTTTGACCACATTATCATGGGCATGCTACAAAGGTCACAACCATTGAAAATGGTCAGAAGTCACATTTTCCAGTGCTATTATTGTAACTTTGAATGGTCACTAAGTGAACCTTTGTAAGTCAAGGACTACCTGTATTGTTATGTGCCTCGAAGGAAGATAGTCCAAAATTTAAGAGAACCCCAAATTAAAGTTTAGGCTAATCTTTAAACTAATCATCAAGGCCATTTGCCTTTTTACTGCAATGTTTATTTCAATGATTTGAACTTTTAGCTATTCTTTTGTGTTCTTAGCAGTGAATCCTAGCTAGTTGTGAAGAAAAATAGTCTACCTATTAGGTAAAGATGATAATTACTCTTGGGAAATGGGTATTCTATTTTGCTCTGTTGTGGCAATTATATGTTTTGGTGTGGTTTGATGCTACATTTAGGTTCTTAAATAAGTCATAGTTAAATAAAACAAAAACTTTCTGGTTTACATGCAGTTAGGCCATAGATTTTCTTTCTTGTTTCTTGAGTGTGATTGGCTCAAAGTTGCCCAGCTGGGTTTTTTATCGCTAAGGTGAGACTAGAACTCATAGTCTTCTGGTTTCCAATCTGATGCATTATCCACTAGACCATGGGTGTCAAACTTGCCGCCTCACGTTGGCGTCATGTGATGTATCATGACATTTTTTTCCCTTTGTAGAGCTGGGGTGTGCATGATACAACCGGCCACATTTATTCGTTTTGTAGAGAAGTAATTTTTGGCTTCTTTGTGAAGCTAGTAAAACAGTCTTATAAGGTTTAACCAATTTATAGGTTAGAATAATAAATCAGCCATTAAACATTTAAACTGGGAGAGAAGACAAGATCTGTATGAACAGCACAAGGTTGCTGTGAGCGTCATGTGGGCGCTACATTGCCGTGAGTGCTGCGCTACTGCTGCCACCCCATTTGCATTGTGCGTGCTCGCAGCCCCGTTCGCACATGTACATATAAAGGTCCCATGCCCCTCCCCCCAGGCCGCCAACGTTGAAAGCTTGGGAAATTCTGTTACAGACAAAAGGAAACATCAAGATGTAACAGAAAGTGCAATTTGTATTTAGGGTTGATAAATATTTCCAATTCTTTTACTACCTTTCTGACTTGTACTTACTTTCATTGTTTGTCTATCTATATGACTATTAAAGCTGTAAGTTTCCCCTGTTCACTTTTGTTCAACTCTTGGTAGTGGTACTCAACCCCATTTCTTAGCTGAGAAAGCTAGCATTGTATTTCCATAGTCATGTGTCCAACATGTTTAGATGCTGACGCACATGGAATGCTGTTATCTTCCCACTGAAGCGGTACCTATTTATCTACTTGCATTTGCATACTTTCCAACTGCTAGGTTAACAGGAGTTGGGGCAAGTAACGGGAGCTAAGCCTGTTGTGCAATGCTCAGGTCTCAAACCCACTTGCCATCTTTAACTACAGAGCTCTCACACACCCTGTATGACTGTTAACTGATTATCTATTCTTTCCAAGGGAGCAAGAATTTGAGTTATAATAATGCCAAAATTAAATTTTTCATTTTTATTTTCAAAAATGCACTAGTTTCAAATTACTATTTTTGTAGAATTCTGGTATTTGTCTGGTCAGAAACCCATCTCTCATATTCTATGTCATAGAATCTATGATAACATGTTTGGGGAACTGTTGTCATTCATTGTTAACAATGCTGAATTCTGTGTATTATAAAAGTAGCTGTTTAACTTTGTTTATATTACCCATAACTGGATGACCTCCCTTGAGAGAGCAAGTCTCCCAGATGGACTATTCAGGTAGTCCTTGGTTACCCAACTACTCACAGTTTGTTTAGTGACCATTCAAAGTTATAATAGCATTAACAAAGTGACTGTTTTTTACACTTATGACTGTTGCAGCATCCCCGTGGTCACATGACCATAATTCAGACATTTGGCAACAGACTCAAATTTATGATGGTTGCATTGTCCTCAGATCATATGATCACCTTTTGCAACCTCAGGACAAGCAAAGAAACCAGATTAATTTAACAACTGGGTTACAAACTTAACAACTGTAGTGATTCACTTAACAACTGAGGCCAGAAAAGTTGTAAAATGGAGCAAAACTCACTTAACAAATGTTTTACGTAGCAACTGGGCTCAATTGTGGTTCTAAATGGAAGGCTACCTACAAAAATATTTTTGGATCTATACTAAAAGAATTTTTAAAATAAAATGTAATACAATAATTATCAGACTATTATAAAATATGATGCAATAATTATCAGAGTATTACCAATTTGGAATAAATTCAGGGAAAGAGTTGGTCCAGAGATATTTCTTGCTTCATTATGAATTTTTATTTTCATAAAGAGGAAAGCACAAAGAAGTTCACTCATTGGAAACATCTGGTTGCCTCCAGTTCTTGCAACCAGTACAACCCAGAATTTGTGAGTAGTTGGGTTAATCATAGAGCGATGCTTCTTAAACTGCTTGACCACTATTTTTTAAACTAAAAACCACTATTATACAGAATGCAAAAATTGACTATTAATAAGACAAAAATAAAATGTTTTGAGGCTTTCTCCTTGTAATGGTCAAAATCATCTGACCTGTATTCAGTATCTTCAAATAAACCCTATTTTAAAAGAACTACCTACAAAGAGTCTTGATAAATTTAAAAACATAACACAAAATTCAGAGCATTTGCTAAGTCTGATTTATAAATTGTTGGTGAAATTGAACTAAATAAAAATTAAAATGTGAAGAATTTAGGTAGAAAAATTGATATGTAACAATGCGAATTTCACTGGAAAAATTCACAGTTTTTTTGTGCTTAGGGAAAACTAATATAGGTTGTTTTATCATTAATA
>JAPKID020005049.1:0-11339 GCA_026931265.2 Tropidonophis doriae | reverse complement strand
AGACAATGGCTAAAATGATGATGATGATGATGATGATGATGATGATGATGATGATGATGATGATGATGATATAAATCTACATACACATATATATATGTGTGTCAGAGGTGGTATTCAGTGGGTTCTGACCAGTTCTGGCAAACCTAGCAGAAATTTTGAGTAGAGAACTGGTAAAACCCACCTCAGACTGGCTCCACTCCCGTCTATTCTCTGTCTCCTGTGTCCGAGCTAATTGGGAGGGAGTGGGGATTTTACAGTAACCTTCCCCTGCCACGCCCACCAAGTCACACCCACAGAACCAGTAATAAAAAAAATTGAATCCCACCACTGATGTGTGTGTGTGTGTGTGTAAATCACTTACAGAAAAGGAGGAACTTTCCTGAGCCTTATTCCCCCAACCTTTTAGAAAGCTTTATGAATTATGTTTTAATACAATTTTGAAAATGCCAATGATTTTATTTTGCTACCAAAGCAAAATTTGGTAGCAAAAAAGGTTTTCTGTGAAGGATTGTAATAACTTTTGGTCAAATATAAATGCCACTAGAGTTGAGCTAATAAATTTAAATAGATAAATAAATATGGAATTTTAGCAAAAACATTTGTGCTGTCACATTTCATAAGCCGTAGCACTTATATAGCCAATTTAGAAAGCTCAGACAACTTCACAGATATTGATCTAATATTTATACCAACACTTTAGGGTAGATGGTAATGATGGCAATGATGATGACTATTTTGCAATTATGAAGCTGATAAATATGTCTTTTATTTCCATAGCAGACAAAAATCAGAAAGTGTGCATGAAAGCTCCTGATTAAAAAGAATATACATAGTTCAGAGTTGAAATATGACATTTGTAATGCTCTCTTAGCTTGGTTGTTTGCTTGCAGACATTTCATTACGCAACTAGGTAACATCAACAGTGCTATGGAGTATGAGGTTTTCTCTATTTATATACAGTAGTTTTCTCTACCAGTATTGGTACGAATGTGGGTTTTTTGCCTTGGAAGTTCCTTAATTAGGGTACTGTTTCTGCTTGTTAGTCTGGGGTTAATCCCAGTTTATTTGAGTGTTGGCTGCTGGAGAGATGGGTATTGGTCTTTTTGTTTCATTTTTATATTTTTATTATCTCTCTTGAATGTCATGTAAATGTGGTTTCTCTCTCCCTATTTGTCTATTGATGATTCATTTATCTTAAAGCCAAACTTTTTGAAATTCCCTTTTCTAGCATGCTCAAAGTTTCCCAGTTGAAACTAGCTTGAACCTGTCCATGAGTTGTGAGATTAAGACGTTTTCACTGTGTCTTCTGAATGCTAGCTGGTATCCATGGATGCATTCTTATAGAATACAAAATAATAGAGTTGGAAGGGACCTTGGGAGTCTTCTAGTCCATGCTTTTCAAGCTTCTTGTCAGCTCTCCCAGGTAAACAGGCAGGAAAGATGAATTTATTGTACTTTGTTGTAAGGCTACATTAACAGAAACGTGAACGTCTCAAAGTACAAAGTTCCCACCCATCATTTGTAAGTTCTTGATCCATTAGAGTGGATCCTTTCTTTCTGTGACTATTAAACAATTGCTGGCTTCTGCCGCTCTTCCCTGATTATTCCCTAAGCAGCATTCTTTCCTCAAAACCATTAATGCATTCCATTACACTTCTCCTAGTCATGGATTAAAATGAACTAGGCTGCCAGATACTAAGACTTAACAGAATGCATCTATGGACTGCAAGCTAACAACCTAGCTCAGAGAGCAGAAAAGAAACCTGGGTTCTTAGTCACTAAGTTCTGGACGGTGCCTGATTGGATCATGTGATGGATATATGGGTGCTGGGTAGGGACTTGAAATTTCACTTGGGTGGGGAAAACCTGGAAGCTTTCAGAGTCAGGTTTTCCCAGATGTGCCAGCATGACACCTCTAATAAAATGGAACTTTGAGGAAACTCAAGCCTCGGAATCTTCTCTCGTTAGGGGTGTTACTTGGAACCCTGACAGATATTAGGACTGGCAATCAGAATTGCAAAAAAACTGTGCCTATTGATTTTTCTGGTAGCTCACAGAAAAGAAGAGAACATTTTAACTGGGGAAGAAAAAATGTTGTTCCTTCTGTAGGGTTGTGCACTGCATCACATTTGGATGCAACATTATTCTTGATAGTATTTGCAAGTGTGAATGTTGCAATACAGCATATCTGAGTCCTTTCCAGCTGGTCAGTCACTCATCTCATCTCTTGATTTAATTCTTTTAGGGCTTGCTGTGTGCATGCTGCCAAGTGGTGTGGAGAAGCCTTCTTTTTATAGGTTTATCCTGAGCAGTGAGAATTTGAGCTGAAGTAGGTTTTATCAACTTAAGTATCATCCCCATGGATATATTTCAACTCTAGACTTTCCCAGTCACAAAGGGCATAACTGAGAATTCTGGAATCTATATAGCACTCAGTTTCTTACCACTTGGTGGTATACTTTGATGGCTTTTACAACTATAAAGTACCACTTGATAAGCACCAGTTCCAATTGGTGTCTATCGTGAAGTGGTATATCTCAAAAAGAGCTAAAGCTTGCTTAGAAATTTCAGAAATCTGAAATTACAGCACCTTTATTTTATTTCAAAGATTTAAAGAGTTGCTCATCTTACAACAAAATCTAGCTTTTTTTTCTATCAGGAATTTTAATACAATACCAATAATAAAACAACATAAAACAATATTAAAACATTTACATAAAACTTTTGTTCCTGTAATCTTTAATTGGAGGAAACATTGCATCACAGGGCAACAATTTTTGAACCAGAGTACAATGGGCTAAATTACAGTAAATTTGGGAACCATAACTCCCATGAAATTGAAATGTGGCAATTTTAAAAAAATGTTTCATTACATCACATGATCATAAAACAATTTATGACATACAGTAATACAAAATGTCATGACATATTTCTTATGCTGATGTTTGACTGTGCTATATAGTTCAATATAGACTATGTTCAAGGCAGAAACATCTCTGAATGTACCCCAACTTTCCAGTGAAAATAGTACATTAAAAGTTCTGTCAGGATTGAAAGCATTGAGGAATCTGATAAGGAAATATTTCTGAAAGCAGGACCCAGTGGAATCATGGGTTGTCTTGTAAATACTAAAAACAAAACCTTGGAACCAAGTTAACCTTTCACATGTTTGGAGAAGGTTTATATAGCTCTTGGTATAGGAAATAATCATTTCAAATCTCCTACATCACAAGGTAAGTAATACAATACACAGCATCATATATTATAGAAAAATCTTTTTTTCTCATGCAAGAAGCAAATAGTTGCCCCTCTCAAGAAAAATATAACATAAAGTCATCATATGCTTATAGTAATATTTTTAATATCCAAGAAGCACAAGCTGCTGTTGTAAATGAAGGTACTATTATAATATGTTGAGCCATGAAGTATTTCTCATTTTATCGGTCCACCTGTTAGACAATTTATTTTTTATATACTCGCTTTATTGATGTGACAAATAGTTCTTGTTTACCACTGTCTGTTTAGCCTTCTCAGAGTATACATTCCCCACAGTGCACTAAGAAGCGGTCTCATGGCTCAGGGCAGGAACTTATCTGTCAGGCAAGAGATGAATGAATTACAATCCCCTTCATTTACTTTTTGACCAATTGTTTTTTTATATATTTGATCCTGGTGCCTTTCTGAGCAAACCTTGTGACTGATGATGGTGGTGGTGGTGCACCAGTAGTATTTCCCCAACTATTTCAAAGTCTTATGATTTTACTTATCTTATCTTTTAAATATCTTATTCATTGTTTTCCACTTCACTGTACAATAAGTAGAGTATGAGGATATTTTAAAGGGGAGTAGCAAATCTATGCAATATAAGGTTATCAGTGGTTTCTAATCAGTTGTGGATTCCACTTATTTTCACCACCGGTTTGCCCCACGTGTGCACACTCACTTTGTGTGTGTGCGCACCTTCTGCACATGTGTTCGGCCTCAAAAGCATGGCTAAATAGGACAGCATAGCACCAGGGAGGGTTAGCTATTGATTCAGCCAAACCGGTCCGAACCAGCAGAATACCACCTCTGTTTCTAATCATGATAGTTATATATTACCTTTGGAAACAGAGACAGGAGGTAAATGCAAATGCTATTTAGCTTACACGAGAAACACAATCATAGTTTAGAACAGAGGTGTCAAACTTGCGTTGTCATGGCAGCATCACATGACAGATTGGGACTTTTCCCCCTTGACTAAATGGGCGTGGACATGGCCAGCACATGACGCATCTGGCCCGCAGGCCACTGGTTTGACAGCCCTGGTTTAGATGGAGAACTTTGGTCTAATCTAGGAATGTTTCCTTAGTTATTAAACCAGTCCTCAACATCACTACATTGTTACTCTGCATCTGCAAAATAAAATTAATATTGCCTTATCTTCCAGAACTGTTATAACACTCAAAATACAGATATATGACACAATCTCTGCACTTACCATTAAAACAATATACATATATATTTACTATACATATATATTTATTACTATAAAATATACATATATATATTTATTACTATATGTATTTACTATACATATATATTTATATACTATAAAAATAAATGACAATATTTGGGGACAGGAAAATGGACATCCCATTTCAATAGTTTCAATAGTTCTATAGTTTTACCACTTCTCTTGAATCACACATGCGTCTTTTTCAAATTGAAATGAATTTATATAGATTTAAAAAAAATCACTCTGTGCTTACAGGATTAACCTGGTGGTTGTTTAAACTGAGACCAAATAAATTGGGTATATAAGGTTTCCTGGATCATTTTATAATCAGTCCAATCAGTAAATGAACACAAATCCCCTGCGTTGGGGCTATTTAATTATTTCAGACTTTTCAGTGGGGAGGAAAAGCCTCTCCTCTGTAAACACATTTGTACTTTGGCAGCAAATTCTATCAAACTTCCATTAGAAAGGCATCCCCATGCCAGTAGGCTGAAACAGAATTGCCCCAATTTCACCCTCTTTGTGGATAACTGTCTGACAGTAACATGTGACCCTCATAGTTGAAAAGCGATAATGTGCACATTTTGACATAACTACCAGAGGTTCCCAGAAGGATGGAAAAAATCTAAGTTTCCCAATCCCTGAAGGTAACATAATCCTGAGTTTATATCAGATGCTTTATGGGAGTTTATTGGAATATCCAGCAGAGTTCATGTCGTGTGTCATAAGGTAAAGCCTGTTCATTGGTGATTTAGTAGCAGCATGTGCCAGTGTTCCTGTAATTTATAGAGCACAGATGGTCAGGGATTGCTTCTGCTGACTTGTACCTCAATAAGAAATGAAGCCCCAAGTGTGATGTGCTAGGGATGCTGCCGGTTGATTTCGCAACATAATATGCTGATACAGAGATCTCTTCTAATGTTAAAGATTCCAGCAGTTTTTGCAGTTTAAAGGGCTTACTTGGGAAAAAAGGGCAAGTGCAAATCAAGGCAGATACAAATGAACTTCATGAAGGAAAAATGAATTTTAGGAATTATAGCTTCCTTTCTTTCCTTTCTCTAGGGTTCTGTCATCTGGTAAATCAGTCAGAAGCAAAGGAGAACTCTATTATTCTTCCAAAACTAGCATTTGGTTTCCACTGAACCTAGTGCTTTTATTTCTGGGGTTCAACTGATGGCAAACATTTCTAGGCTAAATTAATTTTAGGGACAGAGTAAAGCATGGGAACATAAACAGGGCTACTTCTATACGGCTACTCAAAATAAATCCAATCAAGCTTTGTGCCACTTTATGTGCCAGATTTATACCAGATAAATCTACAGATATTCTGGTGCCTAACCAGAGAACCACTTTGTCTCACATACTGCCATGTGTTATGACAGTGAAGAGGCAAGTATATATTTACTTTTCTACCATAACATTATGGGGGATTGTGGGACAGCTGCCTAAATGTATGATCTCAATCAAAATGTTCTTCTATTCTGATTGTTTGCTCATCTAAAAGCTCATTTTTCACTGATGGCTGAGATTGGATCAGTTTAGCATTTTTATTTTTCCTAACAAACAATTGGACAGAATTACCAAGAAACAGAAATTTCATAATTTTGGTTTCCTATACTAAGAATTGAATATTTCGATATTGAATGTTTAAATATTGAGTACTGAATATTGAAATGTCCTTGCCTAGCTTCTCTTTGCTTGCTTCAGGAAAGTCACAAAGTACGATAAATGACTGGTGCATTTAACTAATTTTTTTACTTAGCCTAACTTAGCTCACAGAGTTGTTTCAGTGATAAAATACAGGGAGAACCATTTATACCATCTCACAAAATGCACATGAAATAATTAAAAGGGTTGTTTTGGGTTATAGTATCCCCATCTTATTTCATCAGTAAGATATTAACCAAGAGAAATAAATACCATTGAACTGAGGTGCTGAAGTAACATTTTGAGAATACCTTGAACCACAACAAAATAATCAGGTGAATTTATCATAAAATAAATTCAAAATGCTAATTAAGGATGACCTCAGATTTAAATGTTTTACAAAACATAAGGCAGTGGCTTTAAAGTATTGCTGTTGATAGCAGCAGGAGCTTACAAGAACTCAAAGAAGCTGTTGTCAGACAATCTTGGCAAAATGATGGCCACCAGGGTACAAGGAATTAGAAGCAACTTAATAGCAATGACAAATTTCCACCAAACTTTCTGGTCTAACATTTAGTCCAGTACATGTTCTTCCAAGCTTTTGGTTTGCCTGGGCTGCACTGAGTGAAGAGGAATTGTCTTGGGCTATATATGATATAGCTAATGTATATAAATCACACAATAACATTAACATTTTACAATCATTACCAGTTTTTCAGGGCCGCGTGCATCCATAGGTTGCAGGTTGGATACATCTAGTGCACATATAACTACACCTAGGTCATCAGTCCACAAATCAAGAAACCAAACTTTTAGTCCTGTTTTAGGCATGAATGTTTGCTAGAAGAGTAGGCCAGTCACAATCACTCAGCCCAACTCTCTTCACACAAAAAATTGCCCGGGGAAAAACAGCAGGAATAAGTCGTATTAGATATGTTTGCCACTTTAAATGGTTTATAGAAATTATTAAAGGCAGGATTTAAAAAAATCTTTGGGATATTCTAAATTTATCTGTGGATTCATAGTGTGGGGAATATTAAGACAGAAAAACTGAAATATATAGATAAATCACATTAAGAACACATTTATATTCGCATATTATATTTATTAAACAAAAATGGCTTGTTTACTTTTTAAGAAACACCACCACCATGAGGTTCTATGAGGCTGTTTGTATCATCTTAGGATGGTGCAGACATTCCTTCTCTACTTTTCAACAAAAAACAAAACATTGCTGGTGAACGAAACTTGCTGGAGGAAATGGGCAGCCATAGTCATAAGCAGCAGGAATGCCTTTTACCTTACCCGGTGATGATATTCCTGACAGTCTTGCTACAGATCACCAGCTGGGGTGTGTCAGATTCCATTTTCTCAGAGCTATGTTGATTTACACCAACTAGTCCATTGTCTGCTTTCCTACTTCTGACCGACAAATTCTCTGGCTAAAGGAATGTGTCTTCTACGTGCAATTTGTCAATGAACTTAAAGCACAGCAGTTATACCAATGAACTGATGATGCTCATTCATCCTGGGAAGCAATAGAAGGAACTAAGTAACCAAGTCTAAACTATAGATCTCTCCCAATTACTATCAATCATATGCTTTTGTGTTAGAAATAGTTTCCTCTTCCATTCTCCTTAGAAGCTGCTGATGGATGGATTGCCAAAAACTGAGTCAGCACAGTCTTTTCATATTTTGGTTCTTTGAATTTTGGCTATGCTGACTTTAAATAATAGAAAATCATTGTATTTAAGTATTTAAATATTTAAGTACAATGACAATAAAGATTATACTTAGATTGTATCTTTCCAGAGTTATTTATCAGCAGAATTATTTCCAGGTAAATACTTTGTGAAATAAGGAATACTACCAGTAACCTGCCATAACAGATATTCCCCCCAAATTAGTATAGGAATATATTTATAAAATAAAAATGAGGAAGATAATAAACTTGTCTACATGGCATTTAGTAATTCATTGTGGACTTTATTGCCTGCTTCCTTGAATACATTATATCAAGGCAGGAAATCTATTGTCTATGATCAGTTTCATATCTGTACTGAAAAAAAATGGCTAGCAATATATGAATATAATTTCATTGTCTCACAGGGCATTGCCTGGAAATCAATTCAACACTATATCTGACACATTCAAAAATATTCAAACTGGCAGAAATCATAATTAAAAGAACCCCAACATTTTAGAAATAGATCAAGATCCAAATCTTGATAGACAGTATTCGGGACTATTTTGAATATGGAAGACATTTATTGCATGATTGTACATACCATTTTCTTGGTATGTAGACTGGTCCATACATTGAAACACAGTCCACCCAGTGCCTCCCTAACATAACATAAAACATAACATCAACACCTGGAATGCTCTACCTGGCTCGGTTGTTACATCCTCTAACCCTCACAGCTTTAACGTTAAACTGTGTACCATTGACCTCACCCCATTTCTAAGAGGTCTGTAAAGAGGGCATGCATAAGCACACCAACATGCCTACCATCCCTGTCCTACTGTCCCCATTTACAGTATTTATATTCATTCCCTTCATTCATGTCCATGTTTATATTAATAGCTGCTATCTTGTATATGTTTGACAAACTAATAAATACAAATACAAATAATCAACTTGTAGCTCCCAGAATTCCCACTGTGGCTATGACAACCATGAATTCTGGAAAGTACAGTACCAACACACTTAAAAAAAATCAACGTATATAAAATACACCCTGATAAACACAGGTAAGTATGTTAAAAGGTGTTTTTTTAAAAAAAAAAATCATAGTATGAAAGGCCTGGTGATGTCTGAGTTTTGAATAATTCCAGTTTAGATAGCAAAAACTTTGATGAGAGATTTTGCAATAAGGAATAAAGAAATAGGGGCAAAGAGGATTAGAATTAAAAACAAAAGTATCTCACATATATCAGAGACTAGAAGAAGAGCTGTAAGGCAAATAAAACTGACAGCCTCTCAAAACTCAGGTGGCAACTTTCTCTTTCCAGTTAATTACAATTTTAATTACATGGCTTCTTGTGACTCTTTCATACCTAATAAAGTAGACACTGTGGGACACCAAACTTAGGTTTTGCTTGAACTGCAGGTGTAAGACTCAGCAGGAGACATAAATCAACTTCTTAAACATGTTACCCGGATGTGTTCTGAGTTTTAGTTCCCATTTACTTGCAAAAGTGTCCTTGTTTTTGTCCTTTAAGAAACATTTGACTATGATGCCTTTTCCCTTAATTATATTCTACATTTTTGCTAGTGAGCCAGCCCTAGTGCTAATGAGGCCATTGAGGCCTTTGAACTATGGTGCTGGAGAAGACTCCTGCAAGTCTACTGCACTGCAACACAATCAAACCAGTCAGTCCTAGAGGAGATCAACCCTGACTGCTCTTTAGAAGGCCAGATCCTGAAGATGAAACTCAAATATTTTGACCACCTAATGAGAAGGAAGGACTCACTGGAGAAGAGCCTCTAATGCTGGGAAAGATTGAAGGCAAAAGAAGAAGGGAACCACAGAGAATGAGGTGGCAGGATGGAGTCACTGAAGCAGGAGGCGTGAGCTTAAATGGACTCTGGATGACGCTTGGCCTGGAGAAATGTTGTCCATAAGGTCATGATGGGTCAGACACAACTTCACAACTAACAACAAATATTCTGAATTTTTGCTAGTGAGCCAGTCCCATTACAGGGAAAGATGGGGAGCTGAAGGTAGCTAAAAAGTGAGATAATTGTGAAGAATACAAATTAAATTCAACTACTTAGCTACAGTGCAATGCTCATCTTGTTCTGTGGCTCCTGGTAGGAGGTTTGGCAGGGGTTGTGTATGCACCTGAGAGGCATTAATGCCCAGGGTAAAATTAGAAATCTCAAAACTAACAAGAGTCACAGAAAACTCTATAGTGTCCATGGTAGCAATGGGGCATATTATAATCGTTTTAAAAACTATCTGAAGCTCATCTAATCTTCCTTTAAATTTGGCACTTAACGTAGTGTTATGCAAGTAATGTGGGAAACAAAGAAGGTAACAGCTTGAGAAAGCAATGTAGTGAATAAAGCAATAATACAGATAAGAAAGACAGGTGTAGATGTGAACAAGGAGCAAGTGATCTGTTGGGACATCATTAGCTGATTAATTTAACCTTGCTATTATTGTAGAAAAACTCCACTTTAAGAAGAAACGTTTAAGAAGGTAAGCAGTCCACAAGGAACCAAAGAGATTTTTTTTTAATGATGTAAATCATTGTACATGAAAAAACATATGACAATTTTTTACTTCAGTGAAAGCTTTGCTGTGAAGGACTGTCAAAAAAGCATTTAGTTTTCCCCTTTCATTCACAAATATCAAATGACTAAAATTCATATATAACTGGATCATTCCACTTGATCTTCTGGACCATTTCACTTGACATTCTGAAGTCTATACTGAACCATATATAGGAAAACAATTAAAATGTGAGCCTAAATTGGGTATAACAAATATGTAGGCTCACAAAGTGTACACATGGGCAAACTTTCATTTTGACAAATTGCCCTTTAAGCAAAGCAAATAAAAAAGAGTATACAAAAAATAACGATTACTGTTTTTGAGATATTTTCAAACAAAATCAAAATTTGAATGCAGCTAATCCAAACCTCCAGTGGGAGATCCATATTTGAAATAAGGAGAAATTTCCTAACAGCGAGAATCCTTAATGCCTCCAGAAATCATGGGTGGCATATCAGTGGAAGTTTTCAAGAAAAGACTGGATAGCCATTTCTCCAGGATGGGGTGAGGGCAGGAGGCAGTGTTGAGCTGCTGCCAATTTGGACCAGTTCAGGCAAACTAGTAGTTCTGGTGAGCAATTGGCCCCACTCACCCACCCCTATCCTATATTTCCATGTTTTTCAGCTCAGCTGATTCGCGCTGCACAGTGGATTGTCATGCTTTAGCTGTTTTACTCTCTGGTGCTGCAGTAGAGTAAAATAGCTTTAGAGCTTCAAATGGGCAGTTTTTTAATGCGGCATGCTCATGCGTTCACCAAACCGATTGTTAAACCAGTTGCAGCCAACCACTGGCAGGATATTGGACTAGAGCAGAGGTTCCCAAACTTGGCAACTTGAAGACTTGTGGACTTTAACTCCGAGAATTCTCCAGCCAGCTGGAGCTCTGCTGGCTGGAGAATTCTGGGAGTTGAA
>JAPKID020005048.1:0-11339 GCA_026931265.2 Tropidonophis doriae | reverse complement strand
AAGAAAGAAAGAAAGAAAGAAAGAAAGAAAGAAAGAAAGAAAGAAAGAAAGAAAGAAAGAAAGAAAAAGAAAGAAATCCTCTGCTTTTTCTAAATTAAGCTTTTAATGATTGCCTTCAATCATATTGTGGGCAGCCATTTTCCGAATAGAACTGTGGGATAAAGGAGATACATTAATTGGCCAAGTAGAATGGCCCAGAGGCAGCAAAAAAGACTCACCTTTAAAAAAAAGAAATCTTGCACCATTACAGTCTATTTATTACATGGCTAGCGACTTCTTTGCCCAATCATATCGTCTTCTGTGTTGAATCAGAATAAAGATAGGGTGTTGTTCCCCCCCTGGCAATTCCATTTTCCCTACATGGCAAGAGACTTTGATGTAAACGTGCTTATTTAATACATTGGTTCCAAGATGCTTATCCAGAAAAGGCTAGAAGGGCAGTTGTAGGCCTACTTAGGAGATTTTGTCCTATGTAGGGTAGCTGGAATAGTCTTAATATCCCCTAAATCCCACCAGGCTTACTTGCTCAGCTTTCTTGAAAGAATGTTATCTCTAAGGCACAGCTTGACTTTTTTTTTTCATGCCAGTGGTTTTCTCAGAAGAAAATTGTAATAGGAATTGCAACTTGACCACTAATGTCATCTTTTGCAGAACCATAAAAGTAGAGGTGTATGATTGGGATCGAGATGGCAGGTAAGTAACATTTAGTTCCTTGCACTTAGTCATTAAAAAAAGAAAAGAAAACTGCATTGGTAAAAATTAAATGAAAAGAAAATGCAGCAAGAGCACATAGCATTTTGAGTTCATGGAGCTTGCGGCAAAAAGGCCTGTGTTCCCTACAAAAGAGAAAAAGACTTGCTATCCCAAGTCTTCCGTATGCATTGAGACTAGAATTCCAGCTGTGATGTTGAAAATGATAAGAATTATAAATCCAAACACATCTCACAGCCCCCAGACTTGGAAAGGCCGACTTGCCTTATGAATTACTTTATTTAATAAATAGTCCACTGTCTATTAAATCAGGGGTCTCCAACCTTTGGAACTTTAAGTCTGGAGAAGTCTGGGAGCTGAAGTCCTTCAGATTTAAAGTTGCAAAGGTTGGAGACCCCTGTATTAAATGATAGGAGACGAATGAAAAATAGACTACATTAGAACTCCATATGCTGGTAGCTGGACCAAAAATATACAAATTAAGGAAGTAAGGAATAGGTAGAATTACCACTGATGGGTTATGGCATTTTATTATTTCTTATCTTGGCCATCAACAGATAAAGAAATAGGATTCTTTGTTGTATATCGCCTCTCACAATCTTATTTTTTGTTAACAGTCATGATTTCATTGGAGAGTTTACAACCAGCTATAGAGAACTGGCACGAGGACAAAGCCAGTTTAATGTCTACGAGGTGAGTAGCTTCTTGACGTGCCCCTTAATATCAGCATCCAAAGTTAATGGATATTGATTGGTGACTGAAAAAAATGATTGACATGGTTTAAGAAATTCTTGCCTTGAGCAAGCAGCCAGATTTTATGACCCATATGGTCCATTCTATTAAGACCTCTGCATTCTGTGGTGATTTGATTAAAACCATGGTTTTTCACCCTGTGACATTACTCTGCTGAACACTTAATTCCCTCAGCACTGTCTCATTGCTCGTCTTTTCTTGTCTTCTCGTCTTTCTTATTATCTTCTCCTATTGGTTTCTTATGATTTATCAATTGTTGTTTGTAATTTATGATTAATGATAGTAAATATGATTTCTGAACTACTTGCTGTTTCTACCAGGGGTCTCCAACCTTTGCAACTTTAAGTCTGAAGGACTTCAGCTCCCAGACTTCTCCAGCCAGCTTAGCTGGGAGCTGAAGTCCTTCAGATTTAAAGTTGCAAAGTTTGGAGACCCCTGGTTTATACCATATGTACACCATGAGTTTATCACCAGAGACAAATAGCTTGTGTGTCCAATCACTCTTGGCCAATAAAAAATATTCTATTCTATTCCATTCCATTCCATTCCATTCACAATAGTTACATGCTCTCCTTAAACCATACTTTTGTAGTTATTACATCAAAATAACCAAATTGAACTGGATGGTTTCTTGTCATTTAAGGTGTGAAATTGTAGAAAACGGTCCCATAAACCTTAAAATAGGCTTAACATAATTTTTTTAAGAGGCAAAGCAAAAATCCTCCTTCCTCAAATTCAAGACCTTTTTTTATCAAATTTGCCTATCTTCATGATGAATTATACTACTTTTTCTTGGGCTTTGTGGCATTCTCCCCAGGGCTTTTCCAAAGCATAGTTTTGGGGAGGGGGAGTTTCCACTGGAGCATCAATTCCTCAGATTAGTGTTTTCAACATACATTGGATTAGTCCCATTCTCCATATTCTTAAAGGGACTTTATCACAACACATTTTTGGGGCAGCTGATTGGGGAAGATTGTGTTAGGAAATTCCATCTTAAGTTTAATTAAAATGAGTGGGCGCTACATAAGACCACTATTAATTCAATAAAGTTTCTGTAGACTTTGATCTGAAATATCTTGGGGCGAAAATAATTGCACAGCAAATGGTACCCTTTAGCTATCCAAGTTATAGCAAGCTGTACCCAAAACCTGGTGAAATATTTTATTACTGTAAGGGGAGGAAAGATCAGAGGTCATCTTTCTCCCAAGCAGATAAAATACAAAACAAATAAGAATAATTTCCAATGCTTTCATGACATTCAGTCATAGGCAGTTGCTTCGAAGTTCATAATAGTATTGCTGCCCTGGTCAGGAAATACTGTCCCATTGAGGTTTCATTTCATCTTTTCTCAGTTTGAAAACCTCCAAAATGTTTGAACTTCAACACCCATTAATCCTGCCACTGTGATTCCTGGCTGGGAATAATGCGGGCTGGAAATGATGGCAATTGCAAGGAAAAAATTAGACTGACTGTGAGAGGATGATTTATTAACATGCCTTTCTCTTTTTTTCTTATTCTGTTCAATCCTGCCAATTCTCTGAGACTGGCTGGACAAATTTCTGCCATTTTTCTGGTAAAATTTTTCTGAAGTGATTTGCCTCTGCCTCCTTTCTGGTCCAAGATCACATTGCAAGCTTTGTGCTTATGGTGAATTCAAAATCTCCCTGTTTCTAGCCTGATGCCTTAACTCCATGATGGCGAACCTATGGCACACAGGTGGCACGTAAAGCCATTTCTAAGGGCACGCGAGGCATTGCACTGTCAGCTCCAGTGCACATAAGTGTGCTGGCCAACTGATTTTTGGCCTTGATTTTCAGCCAGTTTTTGCCCTCCTGGAGCCTCCAGAGGGAGAAAAATGGCCCAATGGGCAACTTGGAAGTCCATTCCTGAACTTCCGGTTTGTGTGTTGGGCCTTTTTCGCCCTCCCCAGGCTCCTAGAAAGCTTCTGGAGCCTTGGGAGGATGAAAAATGGACCTACTGGGCCCACCCAAAGTCAGAAAATGGGCTGTTTCTGGCCTCTGGGGGAGGCCATTTATGCTCTTCCCAGGCTCCAAAAAAGCCATGTGTACATGCACTAGACAGCAGGGGGTATCACACATGTATTCTTAGGGGGCACGACATGGGAGGCATTAAATAATGGGGGTGGCACACGAGCATGCACAATAGCGTGAGCCTGTGTGCTTTAGGCACCAAAATGAAAAAGGTTTGCCATCACTGCCTTAATTACTACACCAAACTGGCTTTTATTAATATTGTAGAACAGTTTTTATAGTTACTGATGATTCCTCTGGATTCCTGGAACAGTAGCAGGAATTCTTCTCTCTCATTGAATAAAATCCTAATCACAACACAGGTAGAAATACTGTCCTATCTCTCACAATCAGTCTATTTTAAGACTAGTTTTAGACCACAACCATCATTTCCTTTTCAATGCATCATGTATCAATGTAATTTTCTCCTCTGCTAGGGCAAATTTTTTTTCTAAATATAAATCTTTCAAAAATCATCTACACTCCTGAAATATTGAGGCTCTAAGCCAATGGGGTAATGCTGTATATATATTTCATATTGCTATATGCTTCAATATTTTCTAAAGGCTACTGGCCAAATTCTAGTCCCCGTAAGACAGGTGACGTTCAGCAAGGAATGAAATGTTCATTCCGGTACATTAACCAGATTTTATAAATTTGGTGCGTCCAAAATTGTTGTCCAAAACCAGAAGAAATATTCTGCCCTATCAATTGCACTAAGCTCCTAAAAATATATGCACACATGCCTTGTATTTATAGAAGCAATATTTTTTCCCAAAAACAAACCCTTCATATTCTCCCAAATCTTCCTATTTAGACCAGTTTCAGACCACTGCTTCCATATACTACATTAGCAGCTTTCACAGTCCTATAGGCAGGAGCAAATAAAATATTTACAGTCAGGTGTTCACATGGAGAGTACTCTCTGAAGTATATACCTGTCATTTTACATGACAATATGTTAGACTAAACATGAACAATAACTTTTGAGCATTACTTTCATCTTTACATTAAAACCCTTCTGCTACTAAAATACCAAGAGGTGTATCTGCTCTACAGCTAAGCAGGTCATTGTGTACACCTGATTTAGTATATGCAGTTGTAGTACAAAACCATTGATAGGGCATTGGCAACCACAGCACTGTGCTAATTTCAGATCTCAATAAAAACATAAATAAGGGATTGCCAATATGAGAGTGGCGAGAAGTAATTTCAGCCGGATTATGTGCAGTATCATAATTAGAGTGAATCAGTAGCTTGACTATTATCCACTCCAGCTATATGATTACCAGTCTTTCTACCTTATTCCTCCTTTAAGGAAAACCATTTGAAAGACATTAATTCTGTGCCTTGAAAATATGTACCGTGTTTCACCGAAAACAAGACAGGGTCTTATTTTCTTTTTACCCCCGAAATAAGCGCTTGGCCTTATATTCAGAGAGGCCTTATTATTTTTTAGGTGAAGGAGCAGTGAGCATGGTCACCTCATCGCTGCTGCTGTGTTGCAATATTTTCAGGGAGGCCTTATTTTGGGGGGAGGGCTTATTTTAGCGTATACGCTCAAAAGCCCAATTGGTCTTATTATCTGGGGAGGTCTTATTTTCAGGAAAACAGGGTATATATATTTGTCCCAATTTATCCAGTAGTTCAAGAAATTAATGTGGATCCTTTTCTCTTTTATGACTTTTATACATTTTTGTCAGATATTATAAAGTCTCAGTGATGTTTCCCCATTTACCATTCTTTTGCAAACCTAAAAACTTTCGGCCTAAACATCCCATTGTTTGGAATGGGACTACCTGAGCTTTATGCAACAGTTCAGTTGCACTCTCCCCACTGAGTTATATAAAAGCATTATAACACTAGCTGTTCTATTTTTAACCTATTTCCTGATCTTCCCAAACACAGTGTTTGCCTTTTTCATTTGTGCAACTACATGCTGAGAGGATGTGGGGATTTTTTTTTAACCTATCCACCACAACCAAAATATCTCTTTTCTGTTGAATCATTAGAGCTTAGGCTACCTGTACATGTGGCAAAGAACTCTTTTTTTTTAAAGTGTTTTATTAGATAAACATTAAAAACTTTGGACATAGTGCCACATTTCTGGCATAAACGTTTCCTTATAGTGATTAGATCTTGCAACAATTACATTTTCTATCCATTACATAAGTGTATGTAGTCAGTCCGATTACCTGTTGATCTTTTCTTTTGTATAATTACTAATCATACAAATGCATATCCAATTCCTACCAATCACACATTCTTAATACCATATTTTCCAATTCTTAACTTGTTTGTGTTTTTCTGTTCCTGCCTTTCTCCCTCATTTTTAACCATCAGTAGCATTTGTCCCAGATTTCATGATATTCCGTGTCACCTTTGTATTTAAACTCTAGAGTCAGTCTATGCATCTCTGCGCACATCAGCATCTTATTTATTATTTCTTGTTCCAAGGGAGTCTCCTTATTTTTCCATTTTTGTGCAAAAACCAGTCTTGCCTCCATTAAAGTATGCAGCAGTAAATATAGTCCACCTTGTGGCAAAGAACTCTTGGTTTCCTAATCCAGTTTGAAGAGGTTGCTTTGACATTTATCGAATTGTATTTTCACCATTTTGAATAATTTAGTGTCCTCTACAAACTTGGCATCCTGAGGGCTTGTTTCCTGACTCCAAATAATTGATGAATAAAATGCAAAACACGAGGGAAGGGGTATGTGGGACAGAAGTGGGAAGGTACCTACTTGTTCCATTGTGAAAACTATATGTACTTCGCCCTTCAATTCCTTGTCATGCACAGAAGTTTTTTTTTTCTTATGAGATAGCAAGAGCACCTACACTTCTACACTGCTTTATGGTGCTTTACAGCCCTCTCTAAAATAAGGTGACCAGATTTGTAATTTGGCTAAGCGGGACACCATTGAGTGGGGGGGGGGCCCTGCTGAAGTGCCTCCAGTGAGGCCCAGTAGTCGCTGCTTCCTCCGTCCTCCACCACCGGCGGCGGCTACCGGGCCTCTACCAGCTACTCCAGCGAGGCCCAGCAGCCGCCGCTTCCCCCGTCCTCCACCCCCGCCGGCAGCTACCAGGCCTCGCTGGAGTCCAGTCCAAAAGCGCGTTCAGCGCTTGGAGGACCTGAGGCATCTTGGGAAATGCAGTTCCCTACAACAAATGCAGGAAAATGCAGTTCCCTACAACAAATCGGGACTTTTTAACAACGGCGCAGGACGTGGGACAAATGCTGCAACTCGGGACTGTTCTGCCAAAAGCGGGACGTCTGGTCACCATACTCTAAGCAGTTTAAAGACTCAGCATACTTCCCCCAATAATCTGGATCCTCAGAGGTTATCACAGGAGTCCATGGAAAAAGCTTTTCACTGTTTCCAAGTTGAAGAATATATATTTCCCTTATCTGTGTGCAGCATTTGGCAAAAGCTCTGATGATGTTATATAATTGGCATAATCTGTGTGATAGCGTCATGATATGCACAGATGCTCATGCGTATCTACATACCTCTCGAGACTACTAACATGTAATGTTAATATTGAGCTTCAAATAGCACTGAACAAGTGCCAAGAGGCTGGAACTAGATTTGACTGAGTTCACATGATGCCAGACCCACTTAAGCAGACCAGGCCATGAAATCAATTTTGTAAGATGACAAACACTGCTTTTAATGAAAGTGATTGCTATAACAGAATCTTGCAACTCTAGGTGTTCTGTACTTCCTTCTTACAGTTCAGTGAGTTCAAGAGCTATAGTATCAAGAGCTATAGTGTAGCCACTCACGAATGCTATCTGGATATTCTAGACTTAAAAATGTTTCCGCCCCTTTTACCTAGATAACAGTTTTTCAGTATCTCTGCCAGAGTCATCTTCCATGCTCCCTACATATGGTGAGCTAAACCACTATTGAATTCTGCCATAGTACCTTTTAAACCATGATGAACAATTTAATATTAAATGTAAATCCAAGTCATTATTTTTTTAAAATCAAACATTATTTAAAAATCACGTCGTAGTATGGCATGTGATCTTAACCAATAGAGTTTTGGGCCTGTCACTAGTTCTACTTGTAATATGCATTGATGGTGCCTTTCAGGGGTGGGTTGCAGCCGGCTTTACTGTCAGTTTGCTCATGTGTGCGCTTCACAAAGTTCAATTGAAATTGTTCTGCGCATGCACAGAATTGAAAAACAAAATTATGGCGATGGTGGTGACTGGGCAACCAGTTTGGAGGTGTGGCAGGCCTGTGTTGCTGCTGGTTCCAGTGACCCTGGCCACCATACCACTGCCAGTTCAGCCGAACTAGGCCAAACTGGTAGGAACCCACCACTGGTGCCTTTCCTCTTAAACTGAAGATTTGTATTCACCAACAGATGACAAAGCCCATCTGAAGCTGGGGGAAAAAGTTGCTGCAGTGTGCATGCCCAGTTGCCCACATATGTGGCCCATTACTTCAGACCCTGGGGGTCCTGTTATTACCAATCATTTTTTGCATGTTAATATCTTATGCTCGGTAGTTTTGTTATCAAAGTATCTAATGTGACAGTTCTAGGGCAATTTCTCATATGACTGGCCTGACTAGGCATAGGGAGATCCCAGCTGCTCCTCTCAAAGAACCTCCTCTCTCCTGAATAAGGGGGAAATGGAGAGGAGGAGGAGAAAATAGAGATGAGAAATTTGCATAGTTTATATAATTCACAAACTCTGCTCTTCTAGAGAACAGAATGCCATGAAATAGGAGAAGGAATCTAAATTTCTGGTTTTTCATAATAATGAAAAGAAAGACATCCTCTTTGGCGACAGGCCATAAAAAGAAATCTGATATTTGTCTTATTCCCTTTCAAAGGAATGAAGGAATCCCTATGTAAGATTATTCTTAAGCCATTAATAGGAGAACCTGTGATTCTTCAAATATTGCTTAACTGTAAATCCTTATAGCCCTCATCACTGACTATGCTGGCTGAGATTACTGGCTGTTAAAATTTAGCAAGAGCTTCTAGAACAGAGGTGTCAAACTCAATTTCATTGAGGGCTGCATCACAGTTATGTTTGATCTGGAGGGTCAGGGGAGGTGAGGGGGGATAGAGCCAGGGTGGGCATGGCCAGCTTGACATCACTCGTGTCGAGGGCACCTGTAGTGGCCCAAGCACTCTGCCAGTGAAAACAGGCTCCCAAGTTCCATTTTCAGCTGCAACAGCCTCCTGCAACCCTCTGCCAGGGAAAACAAAGCTCAAGAGGGATGCACACAACCCTCCTGAGCTCCATTTTGTTAGCAGAGGCACTGTGGGCCAGTCTTTGACTGTTTCTAAGGCAGCCCTGCGGGCCAGAGCTAAAAAACCCAGGGGTCGGACGTGGGCCCTGGGCCTTGAGTTTGACATCCCTGTTCTAGAAGGTTATATGTTCGCTGATTTTGCAGTGACCCAACTGTCCTTCATGTGTGGCCCTTTCTTGGGGCCTACAACCTTTCTTGTTGTAATCCAACCGATATGAAACACATCCAATTTCAAATTCTTATTTTTAGAAAGACTGCTTTGTTTGTAATGAGCTCTCAACCTTCTCCTTTGTTCAACTACACACTGTGCTTGAAAAAAAACCCTTTTGTCTTTAGAAGAGAAAGGGACTCTGTCTAATTTTGAATGTGGCCAAGAATCGTACCTCACTTGTGGATGTGGATTAACTACCGTATCTGACATGAGGCTGGTCACCTGTGGATGCCATATTCTAGCCTGCCCATTCACAATACTTCCGTTCTTTTTCCCTATCCCCATTTAAAATTACCCGCCACTGTTGTATGTGGATTAGTGAATTAGTGAAGAGAGTCTATGCATTATGGAAGGGTACTTCCATTGAATAGCCTTGACTCTCCCACCAATCTGCTATACCTTTTCTGTTATCCAATAGGCCTGAATAAAACTTTGGAAATGAGCACTTCAAAAAAATTCACAGATATGAATGAAACATTCTTTGCTGAAGTTTTGGAAAAGTCACATTACTTAAAAGTTTCGTATAAAAGCTTTAGGTCTTTTCCCAGTTGTCTGTCTGTATGCATTTGTATGCAGACTGTGACCTACTGGGATTTTCACTGAAGTGGGGTGACTGCACATGGATGTATCTGTGCTATACTGAGCCTTCAAAGTAGCCACGTAAACCTTTTAAAGCTTGCATCCATTTTAATGCTTTGAAGAGGGATATTTTGCTGGCACCAAAGTGGCTTGCAAAACCACCCCTTTCAAATGATTTGCAGAGTTCGAATATGCAGTGAATATGTGTCTTAACACATAAAAATTTCAAATACAGCTGTGTCATAAATTGGTATAAAAAGTCATGGTGACAACTTTTATTTTCAAATTTCTTTCTAAAGATCCATCAGAACCAGATTTATCTTACATTAGTGTTGTGCAACTTTAAGTCTATTCTCATTTATTGAAATATTGTATAGTAAGGACGGTTAATTTAGAATTTGACCTTTGGAATTAGAGCTTCATTCAGAAATATTTTCTTTTAAATTTAGAACTGTCATATTTTAGTAATATTCTACTTGAAAGAAGTCAGTTTTGTACATTTCCTATGGTCATTTACAGCCCTAGATTACACTGTATGCTTACTTTGCATCTTCAGTTCCTTTTCATTAAAATAATTTTCTATTTCATAACTGCATTTGCATGGATTATGTCCCAGGAAACATTTCCGATTTGAAACAGAAGGAAACACCCAGTTTGTTTGAATGTAGACTCTTGCATCAAAGCATCTAGTAATTCCAATAGATTGATGATCTGTTGAAGGAAGTAGAAGCACTGCATGGCCTACAGAATATTTATATTATATTTATATTTATTAAATTTATACCCCGCCCTTCTCCTAAAAAAGGACCCAGGGCAGCGCACAGGCAGTCTTAAAAACCATACATAAATACAAAAAATACATTAAAAAACATATTAAATTACACCCTGTGCTAAAACCCTATAAAACCCCATAATTAACATTTATACAGATAAAAGTCAGGAACGTAGGTTATGTTAGGCCGGCTTGTTGAAATAAGTGCGTTTTGAGGCGCTGGCAAAAGAGGCGGAGGTCCGAGGTGGTGCGTAGATCGGGGGGCAGGTCATTCCAGATGGCTCGGCCCGCCA
This sequence comes from Tropidonophis doriae, assembly GCA_026931265.2. Classification (NCBI taxonomy): domain Eukaryota; kingdom Metazoa; phylum Chordata; class Lepidosauria; order Squamata; family Natricidae; genus Tropidonophis; species Tropidonophis doriae. Next base: position 714 of record JAPKID020005048.1, on the reverse strand, counting down.
CAGAGAAGGCCCTTCCCCTGGGCGTCGCCAACCGGCATTGCCCGGCTGACGGTACCGAGAGAAGGCGCTCCCTGTGGGAGTGGATCGGTCGAAGGGATGTATGGGGCAGAAGGCAGTCTCGTATGTAGCTAGGCCCCGAGCCATGGAGCGCTTTAAAGATGGCTGTCAGCATCTTGAAGCGCACCCGAAAGACCACAGGTAGCCAGTGCAGCTCACACGGGAACGGTGTTATGTGGGATTGCCTAGAGGCACCCATAATCACCTGCGCGGCCGCCTTCTGGACTAACTGCAACCTTCGAGTGCACCTCAAGGGGAGCCCCATGTAGAGACCATTATAGTAGTCCAGCTGGAATGTCACAAATGCTTGAGTGACTGTGCGCAGGGCCACCCGATCCAGTAAGGGGCGCAACTGGCAAATCAAGCGTACCTGCTAAAACGTCCCCCTGGCCACGGCCACCACATGGTCCTCCATGGACAGCCGGGAGTCCAGGAGGACACCCAAGTTGCACGCCGTCTCCACGGGGGCCAGTTGTACACCCCCAATGGCCAGTGTTGGACTTACTTGGCTGAACCGGGGTGCCGGAAACCACAGCCACTTGGTCTTGGATGGGTTGAGCCTGAGTTTATTACTACCCATCCAAACCCATACGGCCTCCAGATACCATGACAGCATCTTGACGGCATCGTTGGGGTGGTTTGGGGTGGATATGTACA
>JAPKID020005047.1:0-11339 GCA_026931265.2 Tropidonophis doriae | reverse complement strand
AGCCTACATTTTTTTTCATGCCCATAGCCTTTTGGTTGCAGCAGGTTGTCAGCGTGATAAATAATTAAATTGATTTTCTTAGACTATAAATATAATTTACATATAAGCTTATTACTAATTGCTATCAATTCTACTTTATAAAGTTTTTTTAAAAAAAATAGATTTTTACTTTTTTTTTTTTAAAGGAGACAGCAAACTGGATAAGAAATCCTATTTTTTTATTTTGTCTGGCCATCCTTGTAAATCAAGGATGCTATAACACTGTTATAATTGGTGTCTTATTTGCACTATGCCAGCTTGTCATTTAAGTACTTTTTAATTAAAAGGGAGACTTTTACACGGGGAAAAAAATGGCCCAGAGATTTTGGCAGATACCAAAGGAAATGTTTCTGGACACGTTGCAGTCCATGTGCATTATGTTACCTATTCCTGAGTTTTGGCATACACAACAGTGTTATCTTTCATGTAAGAAAGGGCAGTGATATTTTATACATATTCATTCAGATTTAATCCTATGATTTGTCTAAACAAATAGGATTGGGCTATTTTTCAATTTGTTTGTCCATTTGCTTTCAGTAGGGAAAGCCAACCAAAAATTGAAAATGCCAAACAAACAAAAATATAGACAGCGTTTATTTAAACAATGACAACAATGAATCCAGAGTTATGTTCCTCTTTTTTAAGGTTGCAAAATAATGTAGGCTATTTTCTAGGTTAAACTTGCAAAATAATAATTTTTTCTCTTCCCAGAGTCACCTGACATGAATGTCTAATAAATAAGTACACTGGTATGGATGAAATTGTCCAAATGGTCCACTGTATGGACCAAATTATACACAGATACTGAAAAATCACACATTTGATTACTCTTTTTGCCTGAAGTGTATTTCAATAAAACTTGTAGTGGGATTTAAAAGGAAAGTTGAAGAGAAAATAGTACTCTTATACATTAAAAGTATAAAGTATTGTCTGTAGAGCTTGGAAGGCTAAAGAAATATGTATCTGTAAAAACTAAGAGTCAAAATAGCTTTGAGTCTGACTCTTCCAGAAAAACCTTTGAACACACTGGCTAAAAATAAATCCAAGGTACAAATGGCTAACTTATACTCCTACATTATTAGACTAATATAGGAATAGGGAGGGACATGCACAGGCTATGCTAAAAAAATTCAAGATGGTGCTATGACAATACTTGCAGACACTCTGGGAGAGAACAACTTTCTTGTCCACCAGTGATTCTTTTATGGCAATGCATGTGTATTCATTCATATACATATATCTCAGGAGACAGTAGCACCAACTCTACCTGGTCTGCACTCAGAAGTTAAACATGGTCAGACCTTCTGGTGACAGATTTCTAGGGAATACCAAGATTAGGAAATCAAAGAGGAAAAGAAATTCCAGAAGTTACAGTACTAGCAAGTTACTTCTTTACTATACCCAAGAAAATTGTATTGGCTTACCATTGAAACCAATGGAGTTGAGTTTGACTCGAGGGAGCATTCACCTTTCCTTCTATGCATATATTTCTTCTGCTTCACAGGGATTATGCTCTAGGTGGATGAAAGAGTGAGTTCTGGTGAAAACTAAGAGATTTTAGAAGGACACAACCTGAGATTCAGATAGCATGTTTTTTTTAAATGATACAATAAAGTTATTGCAGATTTTAAGAACCATTATATTAGATGTGTCACATTGAAAATTTATCTAAACAAATATAAACCCAGGTTATGGCCTAAAGTGCCTTTATGGATAGAGTCATTGATACTTGGTGAGCTCTGTTGCTTGCTTGCAGAGAGATTTCTTTACCCAACAAGATAACAAATCCGTGCACTTTCAATCCTGAACTAGATATATATTCTCTCTTATTGGAGCCTCTATGAGTCTCAGCACAAGAAGCATTATACAGGAAAGAAATGGTAGGTAAAGAAACATGTTTACCTTTATTGACAGTCGTTAGAACACAAACATGGAGAATGTAAGATGAAATCAAAACAACAGTTGGCTGGTTGGATTTAGGTTTCAATGGATTTTGTATGCAGAGTTAAGACAAAGATTTAAGGTAGATAGTAGGACATTTGGAACTGAGAAGCAGAAGACAGAAGTTGAGGTTGAACTATGTACAAATGAGGAAAATGCAATACAGTGGTAGGATTGAATTTTTTTTTACTACTGGTTCTGTGGGAGTGGCTTTGTGGGCATAGCATGGCTTGGTGGGTGTGGTATGGTGGGTGTGGCTTGGTGTGTGAGGTAGGCAAAGGATACTGTAAATCACCATTCCCACCCCACTCCAGGGAAAGGTTACTGCAAAAACCCCATTTCCTCCCGATCAGTTGGGACTCAGGAGCCAGAGAATATTTGGGGGTGGGGCCAGTCAGAGATGGCATTTACCGGTTCTCCAGACTACTTAAAATTTCCACTACCAGTTCCGCAGAACTGGTCAAAACCTGTTGATGTAATAGCTAAAATGTATAACTTTTATTTAAATTTGAAATAGAATAAGAACAAGTGAAAGACTAAATGATAAAAGGGGCCACAATATACTGAGGGAACAGTGGGAAAAGATGTGGTTAAAAGTACTGAAATTTACATTATGTTAATTTGTAAAATTTTAACTCAATTCAAAAGAATTTTTTTATAAAATAATGTATGATTGGTATAGTGGACTTGTAAAAAGACAGAAATTTCTTGGTTCACAAACATATATACAAATAAGTTTAAAGATCAACAATCAGTTGAGAGAAGTATTTTTCTTGCTAGGATTAATGAACAGTCAATTAGAAAAGAGTCACAAAAGATTATTTTTAGATATGTGAGAATATTATGCACACAAAAATGGAGAAAAAAACCTTTGAAATATTGCAACTGAAGATTGATTGGTGAAAATGACAGAACTAGTAGTGATGGCAAGAATAACTTGTTTGATTAGAGAAAGATCAACAACTACATTCAACACTGACTGGAAATCCCTTATGATTTTATAGATGAAAAAAGAGAAAAATAAACTTGTGATATATGGAGTGGAAGATTAGAAAAGACAGTTTATGGGAAGGAGGAAATTATGATGTAACCTTAGAGAAAGCAAATAAAACAAATATAGATATAATCATGGTTTCTTTCTTTCTTTCTTTCTTTCTTTTTCTCTTTCGTTCTTTGTCTCTTTCCTTTTCTCTTATTTTCTCTCTCTTTTTTGAGGCTTATTTTCTTTATTATCTTATTTTACTTTATACTTCTGAGTTTGTTACAATTCTTCAAACATATTTATACACATACATACTGTACATATAATCTTTTGTCACTTATAAATTTAAATGTTTATCTTTCTCTGATCAAACAAGTTATTTTTGCCGTCGCTGCTAGTTCTGTCATTTTCACTAACCAATATATACTCATGTGTCAAATACTCAAGGAGTTGAAGATATTTCTTAAAGGGAAACATCCAGCTTTCATTGTCCTTGTTCTATGGTTAACAATATGTCTGAAAAGTGGAAAACTCAGAGTAAGTCTTCAACACAGTTTTCAATCAGATTTAGTTCAAATGAATTCATATATCACTCTGGAAGGCCAAAAATCAGCCACCTAATGTGCGCATGTACGCCACAGCTGATAGCTCACGTGCCAGCAAGTATAGCTCCACCTGCCACCTGTGACACACGTTCCATAGGTTCACCATCATGGCATTAGGGTTTTGGGGGAGAGAGACTTTGAGTCAGCATGGAATTCTGATGACTGTCATTTTCTTGGAAATATCTCAGAAGTGATTTGCCACTTATTTTTTGCTGAGGGGGAAATAAATGATTGGCCCAAGAGCACCCAGTTGGCTTTATGCCTAATGTGAGACTAGAACTCACTGATTCCCAGTTTCTAACCCAGTGCATTGACCACTACAGTAAACTATCTGTTCTTAATATAGGTTAGCATAGCATTGTAAAGTCAAGCTGACTTCAGATCTTAATGACTGTATTTAGTTTGATTTACTGTATTTGTATCCTGCCACATACCCAAATTACTAGTATAATTTTTTTGGGCAGAAATACGGAAGTGGTTTTTATTGCCTTCTTCTGGGAAGCTTTTCAACTGACTAGTTTTATATTCAGTCATGGCTTTCCCTGAAGAAATATCATCTAAGTGGTAACCAAAATGGACCCTGCTGAACTTTAGTACTCAGAAAGGTCAGCCAGATGTTGCCTCGATCTGTTTTAACAGTTGGATTTCTTTTGTCTAGTATGAAATGCTCAACCCAGATCATGGCATTGATGGATTCAAAGAAGCAACTTGACTTGGTTAATCAAGTCGATTTGTCTCCAGGTTGGGAGTCAAAGAAAGCCACTTTGATTCAGCTAACCATTTGTTTCATAGAGATGATCCTTTGCTCATGAGTAACACAAGACCAGAGGTGGTATTCAGCCAGTTCTGACAGATTCTGGAGAACTGGTAGTGGAAATTTTGAGTAGTTCGGAGAACTGGCAAATAGGCTGGCCCTACCCCTGCTGCCCCCGCTGCCTTGCAGCCTCCCAGCTGATCTTCTTTTGTTGCCCTGAACAGGAGAATGGAGCTGTAAAGCAGGTTAGTGGGGTGGGGAAGGAATGGAGATTTTGCAGTATCCTTCCCCTGCCACACCCACAAAGCCACACTACGCCAACAAAGCCACACCACACCTACCAAACCTACAGTAAAAAGAATTGAATCCCACCACTGCACAATAACAACTCCATTTTAGCATCCAGAGTGTAGCAATGTGGTTGTGCTGAAGAGAAGCATTGTTTTGATGAGGTATTTTTTCCAAATAATTATTTCAGTCAAAGCTTTGTCAAATTGAAGTGCTTTTTCAAAAGTCTGTGTGCACCTACTGATATTTTTTATTACACACCGCTGCTTTGATGTCATTAAAACATGCAAGCTTCTATTAGTGGTCTAACTTTATATTTACCTTTGCTGATTTGCTAATTACAGTTTAATAGCGTTTCTAAATTATCAATAGGAAAATGCTCAGTTGTTCATTTCTTTACTTAAGCCACAGGGAAGCTTTGTATGATTTCCCTACATAAGCCACAAGGAAGCTTTCAAGTGCAAGGATCCAGGGTAAAGTTACTTAATTATCCATTTGCAGCTCAATTGCAATGGTTTGGCAACTTGGTTTTAGTTCTATATCCCATTTCAAGCATGACTGAGTGGCTGATCAGCTAAGATAGATTTGTCCAGCTGGAATGTGTGAAAAGAGTTTTGATACTGATGAACCTGTAAAGTTGCCAACTATTTTGACTGGTTCTGCCCTTTGGCTTTATTTGCAGAGTGACTTGCAAAAATCAAGAAGGTGAAGATTTTCATGACTTGGCAACAGAATTAGAGGAAAAGGCAAAACTACTTTATTTATAGATCTTAGGGTGCCATTAATGTTATCAGAGCAGACAATCAGAGGAGAGACAGAACCATCTTTAACCACATTTCAGCAAAATGCTACCTGCATAGCTATTTTATAAGCCTGTGTTCAGTGGGGTATGAGTCTGAAAAAGAAGGCAGAGAATTATCTTGGGGGCAATAGTTAGCAGATCTTCCTGGGAACTTGACAAGCAAACTACTGAAAAGGAAGATGTGAGAAAGGACTGCTATTCAGCAGTTGTTGTTTCCTATAGAAAGGCACCTGCATTGATCTGAATCAAATTGGAGTTGCAGTTTGCTCTACTGCAGTGGTTCCCAACTGTTTTTTGGCCATGCCCAACTAAATATCTTTACACACACACACACACACACACACACACACACACACACCGCATATAATTCTTACTTTACTCAAAAAGTGAACTCATGCACAGGAAGGCTAAAAGGCCATTAACTTGGTTTAAACAAGATTAAAATTGCCCCCATTAAAAATCAAATCCCCTCCCCCCATGGGGCGTAGACCCCACGTTGGGAACTACTGGTCTAGTGATTAAGGTATTGGTCTGAAAAGTCCAGCCTTGGATATGAAAACCAGTTGGGTAACCTTGGGCCAGTCATTCTCTCTTAGCCCAGCTCATCTCACAGGATTGTTGTTGTTATTGTTGTGGGAGAAAATAGGAAGAGGAAGGTGTTGTATATATTATAGATGTATAGATGCCCTGAGTTATTTGTAAAAATAATAAGGCAGGCTATAAATAAATAAATATATGCCAATATGCCATGGAGGCTGTATCACTATATTACCTCAAATGAGAAATCAGAGACAGAGAAGAAAATAATTCCAATACTGAATTTTAGAAAAAGGTGGGAAAAGACAAGGAATTTTATTTGGATGAATAGTAGAAGACAAGAATGGGTTAGGGTGGGGGTGGGAGGAAGGAAGGCTTAGGGGGAAATTATGACATTTGGGTTATGTCATATTATATACTATGTGAAATGTATTGTTGAGGGAATTTTTATTGAAATTGTAGGGTTATATTGTTATCTTATATGGGTATGGATAGTACATTTGTTGTATGGAATATATTTAAAATCTTGATCTGGGGAACGGGGGGGGGAAAGGGGGAAAATTTCTTTTTTGTATGAAGAACTGATATTTGTATTATGTTTGATGGAATAAAAAACTTTTTTTTTATTAAGAAAAAAAAGTAAAAAAAAATAAAAAAAGAAAATAAGACCTTGTCTAGTAGTACCGTGTTTCCCCGAAAATAAGACCTTGTTTTATTTCGGGGAAACATGGTACTACTAGATAAAGTAGAAAAATGTGGGTTAAATAGCATCACCACCAGATGGATTCATAACTGGCTGACCAGCTATACTCAACATGTAGCCCTCAATGGAACTGCATCTACATGGAGGAACGTATGCAGCGGAGTACCCCAAGGCTCTGTTTTAGGTCCAGTACTTCAACATCTCCATCAATGATTTGGAGGGGATAAATGGGGAAGTCATCAAATTTGCAAATGAAACCAAGCTGGTAGGAATAGCAAATTCTCCAGAAGATATGCTTAAGATTCAGAAGCATCTTGACAAACTTGAACATTGTGTGCTATCTAACAAGATTTTGAAATTCAATGGTGAAAATAGTAAGGTTCTACATTTAGGCAAGAAAAACAAAATGCACAGGTACAGTATATGCAGTGCCTTTCTCAATAGTGGTAACTGTGAGAGGGATCTTGGAGTCTTAGCAGACAACCATTTAAATATGAACCAGCTGTTGTGCAGCAGCTGCCAAAAAAGCCAACACGGTTCTAGGCTGCTTAAATAGAAGGATAGAATCAAGATCACATGAAATGTTAATACCATTTTATAATGCCATGGTAAGGCCACATTTGGAATACTGCATCCAGTTTTGGTCACCATGATATAAAAAATATGTTGAGACCAGAGGTGGTTTTCTCTGGATTCAGCCCGGATCGGACAAACTGATAGTGGCGGTGGCAGGAGGCTCCGCCCACCCATCTGAACACTTCTGTTCATGCGCAGAAGCATTGCATGCAAGCAAGTGCGCATGCGAGCATGAGTAAACAGGTAGCACAAGGATTTGCAACCCACAAAGATGATTAGGGGCTGGAGACTAAAACATATGAAGAACGGTTGCATAAACTGGGTATGTGTAGTTTAATGAAAAGAAGGACTAGGGGTGACATGTTAGCAGTGTTCTAATTTCTCAGGGGCTTCCACAAAGAAGAGGGAGTCAAAGTATTCTCCAAAGCACCTGAGGGTAGGACAAGAAGCAATAGGTGGAAATTAATCAAGGAGAGAAGCAACTAAGGAGAAATTTCCTGACAGAACAATAAATCAATGGAACAACTTGTCTGGAGAAGTTGTGAATGCTCCAATACAGGAAGCTTTTTAAAAGATGTTGGATATCCATTTGCCTGAAGTGGTGTAGGGTTTCCTGCCTAAGCAAGGGGTTGCACTAGAAGACCTTCAAGGTCCCTTCCAACTCTGTTATTCTAAATTCTAAAGCTTGGGAAAAAATAGCTATTTATGTAAAATTATGAGTACGGAAAAGTTGTGAACCTGTTTGGCACCCCAAGACTATTGTACTGCTTTATTTATTCTTTGTCATTTGCAAAAGTAAATGCATCCATTCTTAGCAAGAGGCAGTAATCATCTGTTTGCTTTACTAAACATGAATACCAGCAAATTCTGATAGGTTTTCTAAAAGCAGCTTACATATTTTGTTTCAACATTGTCTCCTTGAACATATTTCTAAGAGAAGCAATGGTTCCTACTGGTTCAGACTGGTTTGGCTGAACTGGTAGTGGCTTGGTGGCCTGGGCCACTGGTACCAGCAGTGATCCATGCCTGCCACACCTCCAAACTGGTTCTCCAGACAGTGCCATAGGCTCTGCCATGTGCTTCTGCACATGCGCAGAGCATTTTTTATTACACTGTGCATGCACACGCAGGTCAGGCCATGAGCAAACCGGCATTAGTGACTGCCGGAACCCACCCCTGGTGCTCAGAAGCAGACACCAAAGTTTTCCAGATAGAGATATTAATTTGCCACACAACTTTATTCTTTAATCTCTGTAGGAATTTTTAGTTAGATGAATAGGCCGGTCAGAGGAATATTAAATGATTAACAGAAGCTGAATAACGGAAATAAGACAGAGTGTTTCCATTTTTATTTATGGATATATTTATGACTAATTGTCCCTGAATAGGTTTATATCAGTAGGCAAAAAGAGAATCCACACAAATTGGAGTAGACTTTAAAAGAATGTAACACTAAACTAAATATCCAAAATTGTTCTGTTCATTTTCCCAATATTACTTTATAAAACAGTATCTTAAATAACCTTAAAATACTTTGAAGGAATGCAGCAATGCAAAGTGCAACCATTTCCTGGAATCCTAACTGTTCATCGTATTCAATTTAAAATTACAGCTGTTACAGCTAATATGACTATCTAAAATTCACAGAAAAAATCCTTTCAATTGTACAGAAGTTATAGAAAAGTTTACTTCTTTGATGTAACTTTTTACTTTACATTAGTATGCACATCTTATTAATAGTCTTTTTTCCAATGTTGTTCTAATAAAATTCATTCTGTTGGTATGATAGTTTTTCTTACTTTAAATAATAATAATAATAATAATAATAATAATAATAATAATAATAATAATAATAATAATAATAATATATTTAATTTATAAACCGCCCCCTCTCCCCAAAGGAAACCTATCTAGGTTTCCAATCATGATCACAATCTAATGCCAAAGCCAGAAATCTTCAGATGCAAAGACAAAATGCTTGATGGAAGGCAGTCACAACATTTTGGGAAAATGCATAATTTAACTATTTTAAAGTTACAGGTACAATCTATGATTGCTCCTCATGCTTTCCCCCCACTTCAAATCTGGAATTTCATATAATCCTATCATTCTTTAATATATTTTAAGCTTGTTCTCACAGTGGCATTGATTTACTCTGACTGAGACTGAGCTGAAATTTAGTCCCATAGCTTTTTGTCTGCTTGCTAATTCCATGCAAAGACTTTGGCTTGGAAAGCCAACCCTGTATATATGTGTGAATGGGTTAATGACTAATAATTATATTCTGATTTCCTTTGAAATGTGCACCTTCTATATTATACATAGGTTACATACATAGAGTTACATACATAGCAATTATAAAGGCTCAATTAATCTATCCATCAGCTACATCTTTTCGCAATAAGAGTAACGGAATAACAGACTCATTAACAAAAACTAAATTTGCTTTAAAACATGGGGAGTTCTGAGGGTAAAGGGGCACAACTGACAAAAAACACAGCAGACATGTATACCTATTTAAGATATTCCCTTGGATTCTGTAATACCTTGTAATATTTGATATATAAAACTCAGCTAAAATCAACTTTATGATGTTGATTTATAGAAAAATTAGACTATTTACTTTCTGTGATTTTACCAAGGGTTTAAAGTTAGCAACAGATTGTTTCCTTCATTACAAGCAAAAGCTTTACAGTATGTGCCATTTGAATCTATGCTATATTCAGAAAAGAATAAAAATAGTTTAAATGAAGATGAACATATTACTACTGTACCTAATTCACACAGTTCACCTTTGAATTGACTATGGCAGTACAATCTTTCTGGGCAATTTCCAGTTATTGAATTACATCTGAATCCTCCGTAGCATTTTTTACAAGGAAAGCCACAGTTTTTGCCATAGTAACCAAGGGTACATTCTATGAAAAGAATCACAAATCATATTATGTCAAAAATTATATACTTAAAAACATTCAACAATTCTCCTTGCAACCAAATTCTGAGTCCAATATGTGATAAGGTTCTAGAAGGATTCCTCTTTTTCATATATATACTCTCATTATGTAAAAGGAATCACCCAAAGATCATTGAAAGTGGCTATGTTGCTGAATTTAATATCTATTCAGTGCATAAATCTAAATCAAAGCATCCCCCCGTAACTACTCAACTATCAGTCTCTATATCATATCTGGAGAAAGCAGCTGACTGGGAATTTATCTCATTGTCGAACTATTTGAACAAAATGTTTATCTAATACACCAAAGGAATCTATTTTTCTATATTTTAAATCCATTATTTGCATCCTATTCTATGGAATAGGGGTCACATCCTTTTGGGTGATAAATGAATGGCATTACTCCGTTTCCACACCTCCATGTATATCCAGTTTATCTTCTTAAAGCTACATGTAGCATGTTTTCGCAATTTCTCCTCATAAGATCTGTTCTCCTGTTCTCAGATTGCCCTTCCGTGGAGCCATTCCACTTGTCTGAATTCTTAAAATATTCTATACACAACTGGAAATAGCATCTAAAGTAAAGTCTAACTAACATAGAAAAGAATATAGCTATTATTTTAGTTTTTATTTTATGGTCATCCACTCACATATGATTCATCCAAGTTACACTGCAAAACACATACTTGGCTTGTAATTAACTACTATTTTAACATTCTAATGGAAGACACTTTGAAGATTTAGTTTTCCATGTAGAGTTAGTCTGTGGTTATGATTGCTCTGTTTGGCAAATATTGAAAGTTATACAGTGCTTATGGCAGAAAGGTGCAAGTTGTAGTCACATGATGTTATGCCTAATAACCTTGGGTGATTTATTTAACAATCACAGCAGAATTGATGTCATAAAACTGGTATGGTAGTATGATTTTTTTGCTTAGCAATGGAGTTCCAAGTCCCAATTAGTTGTTATCCAAGGACTACTTGTACTATTATCAAACCAGATACTTTCAGTCTACATCTTCAATCAATCAATCAATCAATCAAATTTTTATTTATATACCGCTCCCTCTCCCCAGAAGGACTCGAGGTGGTGTACAGGGAATCATAAAATACATAAATATAAAACAATATAAATATCTAAAATCTATTAAATTAGCAT
>JAPKID020005046.1:0-11339 GCA_026931265.2 Tropidonophis doriae | reverse complement strand
TTGGTCTTTCTTTTTCTCTTTTTCTTTCTTTCTCCTCCCTCCCTCTCTCCCTCCCTCCCCCCCTCCCTCTCATTTTCTCGTCTTAAAAACCTCCAGTGATGAAGCACCCATAACTTCTATAGCCAAGATGTTCCACTGGTTATTTGTCCTCGCAGTTAGGAAGTTTCTCCTCAATTTCAAGTTGCTTCTCTCATTTGATTAGTTTCCATCCATTGTTTCTTATCCTGTCCTCTGGTGCTTATAACACTATTTACATTATAACACTACTTGCCATGGCTTACTTTAAAACAGCATTCCCCAACCTCTTTGGCTTTGCTGGCAGAGGGGAGGAGTGCCTGAGTGGCAGGTGAGCATATGTATGTGTGTGTTCAGCTCCATTTGCACACATACTCACCGCTCACACAAAGGAAGCTAATCATGTGCTCACTCGCTGGTCGCGCAAGTGCAGCTGCATACATGCGCTCCCTCACCCGCTGCTTCCCCGGCCTGGTTCTGAATGGGCCAAGGCCTTGTAGTGGGCTGTGGCCCATGAATTGGGGATCCCTGCTTTATAACACTACTATTTATAACACTAGTCTATGGGTTTTGGTCTCTCTGTTGTAAGTACGCTGAGAGCCTTTTTCTATGCTGGAGAAGTCAAACCATTGTCTCCAGTAGTGCCTTGGAGAGCTCTTCAAGCAATTAGCTTCTACTTTCCTTCTGGAGGCAGAAAAAAAATAAAAATAAAAAAATAAATACATTCCTATCCCATGGCCTTTTTCGATAGCTTGGCTGGGTGCAATGGGATGAAAAATATGGATTGCTATTTCTAGGCATTGATCAGAGGCTCCTTCACACAGGCGCTCCGAGAACGTTGTTTCTGAATAACGAGATGGGTGAGTGGCAGGAGGCCCTTCCTGAGATGTTGTGGGAATTGATAAGTGCATTGGTACAATGTACCCTTTCTATGATACACCAATTCTTCTATGTTTGTTCTTTCAGTTGATTGACTGTAGGTGTGCAGTTGTGATGTGGCAGCTGGTGTCTTAAATCAGAACTGGAAGATGGGATTGTAACATGACACCTGAGTGTAATGCAGCAGGGTCATAAAAGTTGATGTGGGCTAGTAATGTTGACTTACTGCCAAAATAGATTTGGCCTTTGTTCTGTTGTGGCATCATTGCCAACCACCGGTCTATATCTATATCTATAAAAGCCAAATACCACTCACTCATCATGAAATCTCCAGAACCATAAAGCCTACAAATTTGAAATTTGGCACCCATGTTCCTCTGGGCTTCTAGATGCTCGCTAAGAAAGGTTTTTTCAAAATGTCCATCAGATCATTAGTATTTCTTATATATTAATTAACACTCTCTGATGCAAAGGAGTTCTACTCCCTCTCCCCACCTGAAAAGAACTCTGTTCCAACTTCCAGTTGCATCACATTCCATTACCTCAGTTCAAACTGGCAAATGTTCCACTCCTTCACTCAGGAGCGGCCTGGGGTTCCTTACACTACTAAATGTTGGTACCTCACTAAAATGTCTACACCTTCCACCCATGGAACTGCTTCCAGACTCAAAGTGGTGGGTGTGATATTCCCTTATGTGTTTTAATCACTGACCACCACTGAGTCAATGGATTGATCTGGAGTGACCCGGATTTCTCCTGCATTGCCCGATCACATAATTTTGTCGCAAAGCATGGATATCCAACTAGTTTAGTAATAATTGTAGATTAACTTCAATTTTTGGCACTCAGCCTTCCTTATGGTGCAACTTTCACAGCCATACATTACAATATACATTGCAATTTTCACAGCCATACTCTGGAATACTTGGAATACTGCATCCAATTTTGGTCACCACAATATAAAAAAAAAGATGTTGAGGCTCTGGAAAGAGTGAAGAGAGCAGCAACAAAAATGATTAGGGGGCTGGAGGCTAAAAGATACGAAGAACAATGATTACAGCAATTGGGTATGTCTAGTTAATGCAAAGAAGGTCTAGGAGTGATATGATAGCAGTATTCCAATATCTAGGGGGCTGCCACAAAGAAGAGGGGGTCAACTATTCTCCAAAGCACCAAGAAGCAATGGAGTAAAACTCATTAAGGATAGAACCAATTTAGAACTAAGAAAAAATTTCCTGACAGTTACAAGAATTATTACGTAGAACAACTTGCCTCCAGAAGTTGTGGATGCTCCAACACTGGAAGTTTTTAAAAAGAGTCTGGACAACCATTTGTCTGAAATGGTATAGGGCTTCCTTCCTTAGCAGGGGTTGGACTAAAAGACCTCCAAGGTCCCTTCCAACTCTTTCTGTTATAGTCAGATCCAGCATTGAGAAGTCATAGGTAATTGGGTACCCCAGAATGATATATGATTAAGATGCAATACAGTTACTCCTGACCCTGGAAGTGAGTCCCTTCATTATGAATCAGAAAGAAATTGGTAACACTGTGGTTTTTGACGCACCTGGAAACAACTATGGATAAATCTAAATCCTTCTAATGGCCTGTGTGTGTGTGTATGTGTGCGTGCGTGCGTGTGTGTGTGCGTGTGTGCGTGCGTGTGTGCACAATTGTCCACAATTTTGATTTTCTGCAAAGTCATACCTTTTGAGCTGTAAATGCTGTGCCAAATAGTTCACCTTGTCTTGAGTAATGAGAATAAACAACTGGTCACTGCACTGACCACTGAAACTAATAAAGATATATGGCGCAGGGCTTGCTTGGGGAATCACACACGTGCTCTTAAACTATATGTGACATTTATACCAAAGTAACATGATCCCAAACTCATTCGCTCACTGCTTAAGAATTCCAAAGAACAACAATTCCTTTGACTGATGGTTTGCTAAATTTAATATGCTTAGCAAGTGAAATTATTGCCTACTCTAATGCTATGTAATTATTAAGATACACTGCTTTTAAAAATACCAAGTGAATAATATTGATTTAGGGAACTGCTATTTAGAAAAATGCCAGCAAAGGACGAATATATTTTATATTAGCTGCCTTAGAGCTCTAATAGGTCTGTGTGCCGAGACATGTGTTTGGAAATAAATTATGCACAAGGTAAGCTGTTTTGCTATACAGTACCCATAATATTAATTAAACTGTAATTTTATCAACAAAGCTTTAATTTAACAAATAAACAGGAATCATCTGTACTGTTCTCTCAAATATACAACTTTGGGACGGTAATAAAGCATTCAGGAGCGCCCGCAATTAATTTTAAAGCAAATAGTGTGACTAACAACTTTAAAGGGTGCTTGTAATTTATTTATTTGGCTTACACCGAGCATAATTACAGTTATAATGCATTATTATTTTTATACCAGAGTTAGATGTAGATTTATCTTGCATACTATTAAGTAGAGAGGTGTTTCTGCACTAATGGGCAAGGTTTTTGGTTCCCGGAACGAAAGGGAGGAGGTAGAAAGGAGACAGAAGATGCCCAGGGAAAGCTGGATTAAAGTGTCCTTTGGATTCTGGTTTTGTCGTAATGTGAGTTAATTCATCCAGTAATCAAGCATCTGCCAATTTCACCCCTTCCCTGCTTGTGAGAAGTCAACAATGAGATGTTTATAACAACTCAGTCCAGAGATATTTCATGAGAAGAGTACTCCACTCCTCTACTCACAATAGAATCCTTTATGCCACTAGGCTTGAAATTTTGGGCTTAGACAACTTAGAACTACTTTGCCTTCAGTCTGACCTAAGCATAATACGTAAAATTATCTGCTACAACATCTTGCCTGTCAACAACTACTTCAGCTTCAACCACAATAACACACAGGCAAACAAGCAATACAAACTCAAGGTAAACCATTCCAAACTCGATTGCAGAAAATACAACTTCAGCAACAGAGTGATGAATGCCTGGAATGCTGTACCCAACTCCGTTGTTACATCCTCAAACCCTCAAAGGTTCAACCTCAAACTGTCTACCATGGACCTCACTCCATTACTAACAGGTCCATAAAGGGACTGTGCATAAGCGCATCAGTCTGCCTTCCGTCCCTGTCCATTTATCTATATTTACTTCTTTTGTTCATGTTTATGTTCTTACCTATACTTCAGTGGTGGAATTAAAAAATGTTTACTACTGGTTCTGTGGGTGTGTCTTGGTGGGTGTGTCTTGGTGAGTGTGACAGGGGAAGGATACTGTAAAATCTCCATTCCCTCCCCATTCCAGGGGAAGGATATGGTAAAATTCCCATTTCCCCCCCCCCCATTCCAGGGTAAGGTTACTGCAAAATCCCCATTCCCTCCCAATCAGCTGGGACTCGGGAGGCAGAGAATAAATGGGGGCGGGACCAATCAGAAGTGGTATTTATTGGTTCTCCGAACTGCTCAAAATTTCCGCTACCAGTTCTCCAGAACTGGTCAGAACCTGCTGAATACCACTTCTGCTATACTTGTTGTCTTGTACATGTTTGACAAACAAATAAACAAACAAACAAACTGGGTATTGTTCAGGCAGCTGATTGTAACTGTAACCTGGTCTTACATGGGCCAGTGTATCAAATCTTAAAAAATAATAAGTGAGATTGGCATTTCTGGTTGGCATTATTTTAAAAGTTTCTGCTCAGGTTTTCTTTCCTTTCTTGTTCTGGAAAAAAACAAGGGATCTTGAGGAATGGTATTGGATGAGAAAAATACCACTGCAGTAAAGAGGAAGCAATTATCCCAGGCTGTTTGTTTGTGGCTAACAGACTGCTGAAAAAGCAGATTTGCAAATTTGTAAGCGAGAGAAGCTTACTTTTCATCTTTATCAGCCAAAGTGGTTTCTTGTTAGCGGAGCAGCAAGCTAGAAAGCGACCAATTTTGACAACATAATTTACATCTTTGTATAAAACTATTGCTGGCAGGCGAACTAATTTGTGCTGGATTAGGTTGTTTGTCTCAGCTGCTGACTAACCATGCAGTCTATCAGGGGCTCTTTTCAGATATCACTTTTCAACTGTGCCCTTGAGAGGAAGAATTGATCGGGAATATACAGAGCCAAATTACTCCAATAACTTTATTAAAACAAAAAATAAAAAACACCCCCAAACACAATTACTGAATCACATCAATGTGAAGAATTGTGAAAGGAGGAAAATAAATATTTCAGGTTCTTCATTTCTTGTTTTTTTTTTTAAAAAAAAGATCATTCCATTGCAGGGCTCATAAAAACGACCGGTTTTATCATGAAGGCGTAAGAAAAGAATTTGTAATAATGTAGGGTGGACCTAGCTTTCTAAAATGTAATGGGATGTAGGTGATGGTGTTAACACTTATTTGCACTTCAATGCAAACCTGTTAAATCTCCAAGCTGCCAGCTTTCACTTAAAAATCCAAATTAGCCTGGGGCAGATGCCAGTGCTGGATTTTGCAAATCATAATTTATAGATTAGCTGTCAGTCTTGGGGATGTGTATTTTTGTACAGTGATTTCTTTTTCTCTTTCTTCTCTCTTTCCTGTTTCATTACATAAACTCAGACACAAGCTATAATGCCCTAACAAACCAGATACAGAAACTACGATTATGCATGCGCACACAAAGAACTTACTAGCTTAGTTTAGGAACAAGGGGGGTAGGTGTATCCTTGCAAATTGCTGCTGTTTGGCTCCTCCTACTAGTAGCTACTATAAACAGGAGTGCTGAAGAGTAGCATAATATACAAAACCTTTAAGCCATTGTTGGAAGAAATGCCCTTATGGGTTCAGTTCCAATGGGGACAAAGACACTGGAAATATGGAGGCTGCTTGGAAAGATGGTTTAATGGTGAACAGAATCACATGGCTTGAGGTCCTGAACAAAAAAGGGGGATCCTATGCTTCCAGATGTTGTGTGAAGTAGAAAAAAGAGCAAGATGTTGAAAGTTCCTGGTTTTATGCTCTCTCTGGCCTTTGATTTTGATCTTGTATTCTGATTGGTTGTCAGATTCCCATGGGGCCATACAGGGGCAACTCTCTAGGTCAGGGTCTGCAAAGTTGGCTCTTTTAAGACTGGTCTTATCCAGGGAAATATAATTTCTTCCTTTTACAAATACAATAGCAGAGTCGGAAGGGACCTTGGAGGTCATCTAGTCCAACTCCCTGCCCAGGCAGGAAACCCTATACCATTTCAGACAAATGGCTATCCAACATCTTCTTAAAGACTTGCAGTGTTGGGGCATTCACAACTTCTAGAGGCAAGCTGTTCCATTGGTTAATTGTTTTAACTGTCAGGAAATTTCTCCTAAGTTCTAAGTTGCTTCTCTCCTTGATTAGTTTCTATGGAAAATAGTTTGACTCCCTCTTTTTTGTGGCAACCCCTGAGATATTGGAACACTGCTATCATGTCTTCCCTAGTCTTTCTTTTTATTAAACTAGACACTGATTCCATTCAACATTTCTATGAGTTTCTTACTAGATAATTTGGACTATCTAGTAAGACTAAATTATCTGGTTCCTTTCAGACAGGGTTCAGATCTGGGTATGATACAGAAGATACGGAGTGGCTCAGTGGCTAAGTCACTGAGCTTGTTGATCAGAAGGTCCGCAGTTCAGCAGTTCGAATCCCTAGTGCCGCATAATGGAATGAGCTTCTGTTATTTGTCCCAGTTTCTGCCAGCTTAGCAGTTCAAAAGCACCTAAGAATGCAAATAGAAAAATAAGGACCACTTTGGTGGGAACATAACAGTGCTCAGTGCGCCTTCAGCATTTAGTCATGCAGTCACATGATCATGGAGATGTCTTTGTACAGTGCTGGCTCTTTGGCTTGGAAACAAAAATGAGCACCACCACCTAGAACCTGAAACGACTAGCACACATGTCCATGCTTGCCTTATTTGATTTCTCAGCAGGATTCAATACCATGATATCCTTCTGGAGTGACTCAGAGGTTTAGAGTCCCTTCGGGGAGATGGGTGCAGGATATAAATACGAATAAACTTAAACTTAAACTTAGAGGTGGGTGGCATGGCATTGTAGTGGTTCATCTCCTTTCTATGATGTCAGTCCTGTTAGTGGCAATTGGGGAGGAGAGGTCCCATCTTTGACCCTGTTAGTGCTGCATGGGTCAGTGCTTTCCTCTTTAACATCTAGACAAGACTGCTAGATGACCTCATCTGTTGCCATTGGTGAAATATCTTCAATATGCTGATGATGCTCAATTGTACATCTCCCACTCCAGCAAATTAAACGATGCTGTGGACATTTATCAAATCTATTCTCAATGTGCTTCAAATAACATCTTGCGACCTTTGAACCTCAAATTTTGATTAAACGTGCTATGTTTGAATTTAAAATTTGAATTGACTCTTGGATGATTCTCACACCTATATTAATTATAATAATATCTATAATTGATGTTTGTTTATTAGATTTAAATGCAATCAATAATTATTAAATGTATATGCTTCCCATTTTACTATTCAAAGCAACTCTTCAAAGTTGGCAAAAATATCCAAAAAGAACCGAAACAACTTTTATTTACAGATGGTCCCCCTTTGCTTCATATATATTTCAGTGCATCATTAATAGATCAATACTAAAGAGAACTCTGCTAAGCTAAAAAAAACTATTAAAAAAATGCTAGTTTTAACCTATAAAGCCCTCTACGGCAAGGCACTGGGTTATCTGCAAGATGTTACATCCCTGTTAGAATCAGCCTGAGCTGAGGTTTTAAACAGAGCTTTCCCAGAGGTCTTTTGTTGTCTGACACTATGTATTATTCTGGCATGTGTTAATGCATTTGTAAGGTTTTTACTTGTTTGATTGATTATTGCATTTTGCTTATTATTGTGAGCCTCCAATAATCTTCTATGACTGCAGAGGAATATAAATTTTGTAAAGAAATAAATAAAGCACATCTGGTCCCTCATAAAGAAGAAATATTTTATTTCATTAGCAAAGAAAGACAAATAGTTGAAAATGAGGCAGAGAAATGGGGCACTCCTAATAGTTGCAGTAAAGGAAGTCTAAGAGGTTATTAGGCTCACCATAGACCAAATCAGTTTCTCAGAAAATTTTAAATGAAACTTGAATGAACCCTGTCTAAGTGTATGTTTCTGCATCTATCATGCATCATTTCTCTTGTTTTCCTGACAATCAATATTTTTAATCAAAATCATATGAAGAAATTATTTAAATTTTCCTGTAAACTATTCATTTTTTATTCTGAGGCATAATATTGTTCAGATCAGAAAAATATCTGAATTCTCAAAATTTAATCATAACAGAAATATTATTGCATTCTTCGATCAAAGGCAGCTCACAAAGGTCTATAATCATTAATGATACAAACAGAAACTTGTGTTTTTTAATCATGTATTGAAAAGTATTTTTCAAATATGTTGAAATATGATTTTAAAATGCTTGAGACCTAATTACAATGAGTAGGTCTCCAAATGCAATTATCTTTCAAAAGTCAGCCTCAAAGAGATAAAGAGAGAAGCAAGTAGAATTTTGCTTCTTTTCCTTGTTTCCCTAGGGCTGATCCTAGACATTTGAAGAAAGTTTCTGTATTTGTCCCAACATGGTGATTGCTCATGTTCAGAATCGGCATATGTGTTATTTATATAAATCATATTGCCTCATTTTTATCTATTAGCAGACTGGGTTACAAATAGACAAGAGATTTCCTGCTTTTAGGTTTATGACCTAAAATGCTTTAGAGGAAAGAAGAAGGGTTGGAAAGGGGAAAAAAAAGAAATATCTTGGTAGCAGTAGTGTCTTATATGGGATGGGAACTAAAAAAATCAAGATGGTGGATATGGCTGCACAAAGTACTTTGTGCACACGTATACAGCGAGATGATGCTTGCTCTCACTTTTCTGATTGCCATCTTGATTTATTTTACTCCATCTATTGGCACAGCTGAGCTGCTCAGGGACCAAGTTACAGTTCTTCATATAACTAGTTGGGGTGAAAACAATCCAACTCATATGATGGGTAGCAGAAAGCAGAAGCTTCCTTCTCAGCAGAAGCCTAGTGGCACTAATATGGCAGAAATTGGCTGTTGTTGAGGTCTATGGCTGGAGCTTTGCTGGCTGGAGAAGTCTGGGAGCTGAAGTCCTTCAGACTTAAAGTTGCAAAGTTTGGAGACCCCTGATGTAATGGATCCCATCAGATGTTGCATTTGTTTCCTGCTCCACTTTTATGAATCCAACATTTTGAAATTTTAAAAGGAATTTTTGAAACAGTTTTAGCTATATGTGCCGGCTTCATTCATTCTTTTCCATTTGGGCATCTTTTGAGTGGGTGCATCATACACCACCTTGTTAATTCAGTTTAGTGGAAGGGCAGAATATAAATAGGCTAACAATAATTGAATGACTGACTAAGCAGGTGTTGAAATTCATGGTTCTTCCACTTGTTGCTTGAGCACTTATTTCCAGTGATCCCATGCTACTTTTACTGTCTCACAGCTTTCATGATTAGAGTGGGGGGGGGAGGGGAACCCCTTCAATTAAAGTGTGTGAACTTCATGACCCTCCAAATAAAACATATCTCAGAGGAGGTTTGTTTGTTTATTTTTCTGGGTGAAGAATGTTAGTTTGGAGGAGCTGTCATCCTTTAAATAATAAGAATAATAAATATGTAAGAGACTAGAGAGGAAAACTTTTTCTTTTCTATTCTATTAACATAACTTAAGAACAGGGGTCAGTGAATAAGAACGGCTTTGGTTGCAAAAGTGAATGAGCTGCTTTTCATTTTGTGTTGTCCTGAAGTCTGAGATGAGACCTGCTCTGTGTACTCAGTTAGCTCCTCTCAGAACACTTGATTAGATTGTGCTAATTATGGCACTGGAATGAGGCAAAAAGTCACAGTTAAGCTGCTGTAGTTAAATATCACAGCGTTCACCTTTTGCTCTGAAATTCCCAATGAACTTATAAAGCATTAAGTGAACTTTATCACTTGTTGAAGGTTTAACCATCCATCTTTGAGACACCGAAGGAAAACATACATGGAAAAGTAGAGAATGGCTCTGTTTTGTATATGAAACACTAGGAATACTGGTTTTGTTGTGAGACATAAACTGAATCTGTTGTCTATGACCCATCTACGACAAATACCATCTGTATTTGTTAGCACAAGTACCTTATTTTTCAGAGAATAAGTCGCTCCAAAGTATAAGACACACCTAGCTTTTGGGGAGGAAAACAAGGGAAAAATATCTGCCTCTGTCTCCCAGCAATTTGCCTCGTGGAGCAAACAGCTTTCAATTTCACTTTCAATTTCTCCCGATCACCAGCTATTTCAGGCTGCAGGGATTGTTATAGCCCTGGGATGGCGAATAGGTGGCAGGCATGCAGAGCCATTTGTCAGGGTAAGTGAGACGTTGCCCTGTCAGGTGCCCAGCATGCATGGCCAGATGATTTTAGCCTTTTTAAAAGGCCACTTTTCACCCTCTCCAGGCTCCAGAGGCTTTATAGGAGCCTGAGGTGGGCAAAAATATCTTTCCCCCCACACACCCTCTTTTGGGGGGGGAAGGTATGTCTTATACTCTAAAAAATGCGGTAGGATCAAAACACTTTTAATAATTTTTAAAACTCAGGATTGCAACAGAGTTTAGAAATTTACTGAAAGTATTTATTTACCACCTGTCATTAGTGCTCTCACGTTTCAGTGCATTTTCCCTGAAATAAAAAAAAATTAAGTAGTGCACTCCTAAAATATATCAGCTGATTGTGTAATGAATGATATTATTTAAAATATGTAGTTGAAAAATTAGCCAATTAATTATTCAGAAGAATACTGAAGTCCACCCATATTTGCAGTGTAATGCCTTGCCTTATACCTTGTGTGTTATTCTTTCCTCTCTTGATTTGCACATTTTCTTGAGTCTTATTCCCTAAGTGAGCTTAGGGAAGAAAAATTGCAATGGATAGGCGCACTCAGCATAGTTGAACAAGGTATGATGTTTATGAATGATTTTCAAGTGTACGTTATTGTGGCAAAGAAGAAACTACGAAGGTACTTATTTAGCATTTTTGACATTTTGAAATTGTAATGAGAGTTGATATTTTCTTTTTTTAAAGGGTAACACATTTAAATAAATTGAAAATGGCATTTGTGTGTCACGTGTGCTATGTTGCAAGATTTATTTAACTGTTGATGACTCACTTTGCTTTCAGTGCCTTATGAACGCTCAGAAAAATATCCTTCAGTAAAGGTCTACTCCAACTATTAGTCATGGGGGATTTCAACCTGCCATCGGCGGGCGAGTCTTCAGAGGTGGCGAGGGAGTTCATGGCTGCCATGACAGCCATGGACCTGACCCAAGTAGTACAGGGCCCCACTCACATAGGAGGACACACGCTGGATCTTATTTTTGTCTCTGGCCAGTGGAGAAGTGATCTTGGAATCGGGGATATAGC